>CAUYPK010023335.1:0-30741 GCA_963574355.1 Loris lydekkerianus
ACAAAGGATGTGAAAAATCTCTACAAAGAGAACTATGAAACTTTAAGAAAAGAAATAGCTGAAGATGTTAACAAATGGAAAAACATACCATGCTCATGGCTGGGAAGAATCAACATTGTTAAAATGTCTATACTACCCAAAGCAATATATAATTTTAACGCAATACCTATTAAAGTTCCATTGTCATATTTTAAAGAACTTGAAAAACTAATACTTCATTTTATATGGAATCAGAAAAACTCTCGAATAGCCAAAACATTACTCAGGAATAAAAACAAAGCAGGAGGAATCATGCTACCAGACCTGAGACTATACTATAAATCGATAGTAATCAAAACAGCATGGTATTGGCACAAAAACAGAGAAGTAGATGTCTGGAACATAATAGAGAGCCAAGTGATGAATCCAGCTACTTACTGTTATTTGATCTTTGACAAGCCAATTAAAAACATTCAGTGGGGAAAAGAGTCCCTATTTAACAAATGGTGCTGGGTGAACTGGCTGGCAACCTGTAGAAGATTGAAACTGGACCCACACCTTTCACCATTAACTAAGATAGACTCTCACTGGATAAAAGATTTAAACTTAAGACCTGAAACTATAAAAATACTTGAAGAAAGTGCAGGGAAAACTCTTGAAGGAATCGGCCTGGGTGAATGTTTTATGAGGAGGACTCCCCAGGCAATTGAAGCAGTATCAAAAATACATTACTGAAACCTGATCAAACTAAAAAGCTTCTGCACAGCCAAGAGCATAGTAAGTAAGGCAAGCAGACAGCCCTCATAATGGGAGAAAATATTTGCAGGTTATACCTCTGATAAAGATCTAATAACCAGAATTCACAGAGTACTCAAGTGTATTAGCAAGAAAAGAACATATGATCCCATCTCAGGGTGGTCAAGGGACTTGAAGAGAAACTTCTCTAAAGAAGACAGACACACAATCTGCAGACACATGAAATCAAGCTCATCATCCTTAATCATCAGAGAAATGCAAGTCAAAACTACTTTGAGATATCACCTAACCCCAGTAAGAATAGCTTACATAACAAAATCCCCAAACCAGAGATGTTGGTGTGGATGTGGAGAAAAGGGCACACTTCTACCTAGAATACCTAGTGACCTAAAAATAGACCTGCCATTCGATCCTATAATTCCTTTACTAGGTATATACCCAGAAGACCTAAATTCACAATATAACAAAGACATGTGTACCAGAATGTTTATTGCAGCCCAATTCATAATTGCTAAGTCATGGAAGAAGCCCAAGTGCCCATTGACTCACGAATGGACTAGCAGACTGTGATACATGTACACTATGGAATATTATGCAGCCTTAAAGAAAGATGGAGACTTTATCTCTTTCATGTTTACATGGATGGAGCTGGAACATATTCTTCTTAGTAAAGTATCTCATGAATGGAAGAAAAAGTATCCAACGTACTCAGCCCTACTATGAAACTAATTTATTACTTTCATATGAAAGCTATAACCCAGTTATAACCTAAGAATATGGGGAAGGGGGAGAGGGAGGGGAGGGAGGGTAGAGGATGGGCGGAGTGAGGGTGATTGGTGGGATTACACCTGTGGTGCATCTTACATGGATACATGTAAAACTTAGTAAATGTAGAATATAAATGTCTTAATGTAATAACTAAGAAAATGCCAGGAAGGCTGTTAACCAGTGTGATGAAAATGTGCCGAACTGTTTATAAAACCAGTGTATAGTGCCCCATGATCACATTAATGTACACAGCTATGATTTAATAATAATAAAAAAAAAGAATGGAAGAAAATGTATCCAATGTACTGAGCCCTGCTATGAAGCTAATTTATATCTTTCATATGAAGGCTATAACCCAACTATAGCTCAAGAATATGGGGAAAGGGCCAAGGGAAGGGAAGGGAGGGGAGAGGTTAGGGTGGAGGGAGGGTAATGGCTGGGGCCACACCTACGGTGCATTTAGAATGGGTGCAGGCGAAACCTACTAAATGCAGAATACAAATGTCTACATACGATAACTAAGAAAATGCCATGAAGGGTACGTTGAACAGTTTGATGAGAATATTTCAGACTGTATATGAAACCAGCACATTGTATCCCCTGTTTGCACAAATGTACACAGCTATGATTTAACAATAAAAAAAAAGCAATGGACAAGAAGGCTGCTAGAGCTGGCAAAGTCACCAAGTCTGCCCAGAAAGCTCAGAAGGCTAAATGAATATTGTCTCTAATACCTGCCACCCTAGTCTTAATCAGTGATGGAAGAACGGTCTCAGAACTGTTTATTTCAATTGGCCATTTAAGTTTAATAGTAAAAGACTGGTTAATGATAATGCATCATAAAACCTTCAGATGGAAAGGAAAATGTTTTGTGGACCATTTGTTTCTTTTTGTGTGGCAGTTTTAAGTTATTAATTTTTAAAATCAGTACTTTTTAATGGAAACAACATGACCAAAAATCTGTCACATAATTTTGAGACCCATTAAAACAAGTTTAATGAGGAAAAAAAAATATATATATATATATATACATATAATATGTCCTTTATTCTTTTTATTATAAATATAATAAAGCTAATTTATTCTTGTAGAATGAACTAATTTTTATGCAACTTTTGCATTGTGATTGAGGAATGACTAGTTCCCACAGGATGTAGTTGATGTTTTTATTTTCCTTAACAACAAAGGGAAAACAATGAAGACCTATGTTGGAACTTCACTTGTTTATTAACAACATGAAGGACTTCTTTGCTGAATTGAAGAATAGTTTACAAATACTAAAATAAAAATTACTCATGGTTATTTGTTTGGTATTATTCACAATGTAATGGCTACACACACAACACACTTTTAAGTTTAATCTGCATTATTAACTTTCTCTCCATTACTTTCTTAAATTTTAAATTGCACGTGAACTTTAGGGCCTGTATAGACGAGGACTGGGCTTCTTTTTTTTTTTTTTTTTCTGAAAAAGGCCAGATAGTAAATATTTTTAGCTTTGTAGCCCAATAGCCAAAATTCGGTCTATTATGTAGGAGGAATTTAACAACTATTTGAAAGTGTTTAGGTCACAAGCCTGTAGTAAGCTAGGAGACCATGGCTTACCAACTCCTGGCCTTGTCCAACAAAACAAGATCTGATTCGTAGTTATTGACAATTTTCACACTGTAAATACTCTTATCATGGCCCAGTTGTAAGGCATTAGTGTTAGATCATCACAACAAAGTTGGGAAGAGACATGCAGAAGCAGACCATTGTATAGTGTTTCTACCATGTGGACACAACAGATGTAAATAGTCTCAAGGGCATTGATAATATTAAATGTAATAGAATAATTAGAAAATAGTTGGTGGATTTATTGGTTTTGTTTTTAATATAATTTTTAACATGAATTGTTTAATTTGATGGTGGCTGTATTAAATTTGTAAACAATGGTTTTGCCAACATCCTGAAAACCTAACAATCAGCTCTTGCCAATGATTATAAGTCAGCTCTACCCACTGCTGGGAATTAGGCCTGGGGAAGGGGCAGGTGTTTTAGGGAGGGAAGGAGGGGAAGGGAACCTCCTTTGGAGAATATTTACCAAAGAAGACAAAAATCGCTCTAGTAGCTAAGACTATGACATGAAGTATCAGATTTTCTTTTAAAAAACCTCTATTCTGTGTCTACCACAGTATGGCACATATAGGGAGTGCACATACAATTCACGTGTTGTTGGGTGTAAGTATAAACTAGCTAGAATTTTAGACTAACACTTGCAAATAGTAGAAATTTATCTCTTCATGAGATAATTGTAGCTGAAGTTCTCATGTTTTTTTTTTGTATTTTTAAATTAAATCATAAATGCATAGATCATGTATACATTAATGCATTTATGGAGTACAATGTGCTGATTTCACATAAAATTCGGAGCATTTACATCACCCTGGTTACTATATACCTCATCTCATTTACTTAATTATTGTGTTAAGACATTTATACTCTGTACTTAATAGATCTGACATGTAATAAATCGTGGTATATGTATACCATGGAATATTATGTAGCCTTAAAAAAAGATGGAGACTTTACCTCTTTTACATTTATATGGACAGAGCTGGAGCATATCCTACTTAGTAAAGTATCTCAAGAATGGAAGAAAAAATATCCAATGTACTCAGTACTATTATGGTTTTTTTTTTTTAAGTAAACCAAATTGTGGATTTTTTTTTAACCATCATGTAAAAAGTAAAACCTTGATTTATAATTCATAATTTACTTAGCTGGTTTCATGTACTTTGGCCAATGGCCTCATGTTTCCTGTAGTTAGTAATTTTAGTTCAGATTGAGTAGGTAGGGCCACCTTGCAGCTAGAGATGACAGGTCATGCTTACAACAACAAATAACATCAAGCAATTAGTCTTTAGGATCTTGCCTATTTAGACATAACACATCACAGTTTACGCTTTTTCCACTCTGCGGTCACCACGCTTGCTTGGGACTCAGGCTCCTGCCCTGGAGGTCTTGTCTCCCTGCTCTCTGCTCCCTTCTGTGCTGTTCAGACACAGAGCTCTCACTCTCCAAGGACACCTCCTGGATTGTTACCACTTTCCTCCTGAACTTTCATCATCATGGGCCATACCACTGAGTTCTCATAATACCTCTGGACTACATTGTGGATGTTTTGTTTTACCTTGATCACATCCCATCTTTCCTTTTCTGAGTTGGTTTTCACACCTTTCCCCTTTTGCAAATGTCGACAGGCTTCTTTCAGAAATCCTGCTTCATTCTTCCTGGGGTCACTTCTTCTGCTTGGGTATTTAACTTCATAAGCAATTAAGGAAGTTTTTCTACATGCCATTAAAGTGCCTAAGGCTTTCCCTTTAGATGGATATTTCTAGTACCTCCATCACCTTATTTGGGATCTCTTTTTTAAATTCACGATTACCTCTGATAAAGTGAACATATTATCAGGAGACATCTTTGAATAAATGTATATAGCACTGTATCTTTTTTTTGTTTGTTTTTGAGAGACAGTCTCTCTCTCTCTGTCACTCAGGCTAGGGTGCAGTGGCATCACAGTAGCTCACTGCAACCTCAAACTCCTGGCTTAAGGGATCCTCCTATTTGGCCTCCCCAATAGCTGGGACTGTAGACGCCTGCCATCCTGCCTGGCTGATCTTTCTATTTTTAGTAGAGATGGGGTCTCACTCTTACTCAGGCTGGTCTCAAACTCCTGACCTCAAGCAGTCCTCCTGCTTCAGCTTCCCAGAGTGCTAGGATTACAGGTGTAAGCCATGGCACCCAGCCTCATTGCATCTTATATAAATTAAAAAATGTACATTTCTAGACCTTCGAAAGTAGTTAGCAGATAGTCCTGTTTTATTGAAATCCTTGGGTAGGATGAGTTGGCCCTTTGCTCATGAAGGAATGGAGTACTGAGCTCTGTCTTTCTGAGAAATAAGCCCCATGATATTGGCAGAGCTCAGCACGTCTCTTGACATTTGATGCCTTTTAATAAATTAGTATTCAGAAAAGTCACAGGTAGACTTTGAGTCTAGTCATTGTAGTCATCCTATAAGATGACAAAGAAACCAGAAAACAGTATCTTGAATTAATTTATTCTCAACTATTCTCAACTAATTTATTAATAAATTAATAAATTCTCTGCTAAGGGAATTAAGTAGCTTTTCACAAAATACATTTATCAGTGACAATCTGAACTTTTTTCATAGCACAGTATCTAATTCTGTCTACACTGTTCTTTTTGAAAAAGAAAACCCTGAGGACAATAGTGATATGCTAGGAATGACTGCTCTTTCACTCTGTAAATACATTTTTTTTAAGTGCCCTTTAATGTCGTTTTGATAGTTTGATTTCGGGAAGGATTTGGCTAATTTACATTTTGAGGAATGTACTCAGATTAGCTTTAGCTGCCTGGCACTTACTTTTAATAGAAGCTTTTGCTTACCTTTTCTCTCATTTATTTTCTCTCTCTCCTTCCTTCAGAGTTATTTTGCTGATTTGGGGACCTGACCTTGGTTTAAATTAGTTTTTCTGTAACACTCCTGTGAATTATATGCAATGTTTTAATGGTTAATTACTACATTGTATCAACTTGTCATAGAAAAGCAGGCTGTGAAGCTAAAGGAAAATTGTTCCCTTTTCTTGTGACAGAGAAATATATATAAAAGAGAAACAGCAGACAACCGTTGTGACAGAGTGCCCCTTTCCCACGCGTGGCAGTGCTGAACTGGTTCCTTCAGTAACAAAGACTCATTTTTAGTGCACACTAAAATGAAATAATAAATTTGTACCAAATAGCCAGTGGCAACACAGAGAAATAAGAAGAGTCAAAAGAAGGAATAATTTAGGAGTGTTACTTTCTAGAATAGACATCTTTTTTGTTGTTCTTAACAGTGATTGCTAAGAACAGCCACGCTGTCTATTGGAGAGTGAGTGGTTATCACAGGTCACTGGTGTCGCCTAGTGGTGAGAAAGGAAAACAGGTAACATGGGAGAAATGGCATTTGGTTACTTGTTACTGTCTTCTTTCATTCCTTCCAAATAATTTAACGCTTATTGTATGCATAGCATGATGTTAGTCAATACCTTGAATAACTCAAAGTTTAGACAATGAATTGAATAGTAACCAACATTCACTGAAGGTTTATCATATATTTATTGAGCATAAGTACCTTACATTTTACTTTTATTTTCTCATTGAACCTCTCTGGTCACCCTTTGAAATAGGTCTATTACGGTTTATCACAGTAAAGACTTGTGCCTGATTTTGGCTCCCAACATTTAAGACTAACACTTTTTTGTTTTCATGATGCCACTATGAAATCTACATCTCAGTTTCTCTGTAAACTCTCAGGCCGGGCACACCTATGGATGGTTCTCCACTGTTTTTGTCTTTAAGAATGATTTCTTTGTATGCCAAACCAAAATGAAGTAGTCATTTTGTAGCTTCTTGTTCATGGAGCCCAAACAGTGAAGCTCTCAACCCACACTACAGCCACTGACAACATCAGTGCCGCCTACAGCCCGTCAGATGGGCTGATGTGTCCTTGGGACATCAGGGTTGACGAGGAAGCCTTGAACACATGCACTCGCTGCATCCATCCAATCAGTCATCCTTTAACCTAGTCATTTATCATCAAACATTTATTGAGTAGCTACTATATGCCTGAAATATAGATGAAATACCACAATGCAGTGTCCCTAAGTTTATAAATGATGGGTAATTACTGTGGGCTCTAATGGCCAACAAGGGTACCACAGAAGCACAGAGCCTGATTTGGAAGGGGAGGTAGGTAAGAAAATGCTCCCTGGAGAAGATGACATGGACACTAAAATGTGAAGGACACACAGAAGTTAGTCGTGAAGATGAAGCTGGTTGTGGGGTAGGAGGGGTAGAAGGTGAATGGCCAAGGAAGAATACTCCAGGTGCAGGGAGGAACAAGGGCTAAGGAGAGAGAGCTTAGTCACTTCCACTGAGTTAAAAAGCACCAGTGAAAGGGCCTTACCCCCACATTCAGGTCCATTCTGGATTTAGCTCTGGGGCCCTGGTGAGTTGGCTCGCCCTGCACAGAAATTGAGATGCTTGAAAGTGATAGAATAAAGGGGAATATAAGGCAATGTGTGGCACTGTTTGAGGGCAGCAACAGAGACAGGACTGTTTGCCTTTAGCTGTGGTGGTAATTGTGGAGTCCCATTCATTAGGAAAGCATTTGGCCAATTTCTCCTGCTCAGTCCATCAGGCATAGGCTGAAGTTTTCACCTGTTGGTCTAGCAGGGGTCCTCAAACTACGGCCCGCGGGCCACATGAGGCAGTGTGATTGTATTTGTTCCCATTTTGTTTTTTTACTTCAAAATAAGATATGTGCAGTGTGCATAGGAATTTGTTCATATTGGGCTTTTTTTTTTTTTTAAACTATAGTCCGGCCCTCCAACTGTCTGAGGAACAGTGAACTGGCCCCCTGTTTAAAAAGTTTGAGGACCTCTGAGTACAGGATGGGGAATACAGAAATTATTTCAGAGCACACAGGAGATGGAAAAGGCTGGATGGGGGAGAGGAGAGCAAGAATAAAGTTTGGGTATCACAGGAGCTGGAAAATAGGCTAAGAGGTCCAAATATAGATCAGGGTTAAAATCACTGGAGCCATTGAGACAAACCCCAGAGACATAACCATATGCTGGAAAAGAGATGGGCAGTACATGTGCAAACTCCAGAGGCACTTTTTTTTTTGGTCCAGATATGTTTACGTGGTATCCTAACATGATACAGTGTGAAATATGAGGTTGCATAAAATAAGTCTCGTGACTTTTGAAACCTTGAAACCAAGTTAACAGCTCTTTTTGTTTGGTAAACATTGCACATTTTTCAAATCACAGATTTTTCACCAAGTTAGAAATTTAAAACAAAGCAAAACAAACAAAATAAGGTCCTACTGAGGAAAGTGACAAACATCAGTATGTGCTCAATTGTTTTCAAGATTTTATTTCTCTGCCGAGCCTCCAGTAGGAGGAAAGGTCTGGGTTAATTCCCCCTACTTGTAGAGGGGATCCACTTCTAGCTGCAAAACAAGAATTCATAAGGCCCTTCCCCGAGATTTTCTCAGTCTGTGGAAATGTCATGAACTTCTGGGGATTGGATTGGCCTGTATCCTCTCTCCCTGTATCTATCTTGGGTGTTTCTGAGGATTGATGCTCAAGAAATGGTGTTGATCTGTTTCACCACTCTACTGTGTGAATCTTTGATTCAAAACTATAAATACTTCCCCAACAAAGGGCATATTCTGAGATTGTACAATTACCTCTTGTTTATATCACAACATGAAATACCAAGCAGTTGCTGATCACCAGGGAGACGGTGGAATGTTGCAGATTGCTGGCCTTTCCTGAGCTGAAAGCAAAGAGCATAGAAGCAAAGAAAGGTTGTTGGGGGAATGGAAGAAGATGGATTCTAACCCAGGTACTGCTTGGCCTGGAGTCTCAGCTCTGACACATTCAAGGTCTCCAATCTTTAACCAGTTATTCAGCCTCAGTGCTTCTCATCTGTGAAACGGGATCTTAAAGCATTTTTCAAGCGCAACCTGAAGCAATATCAAAATTGTTACTTGTTTTTATTCTGATTTCTATTATCCTGGTTTCTATTCTATTATTTCTTATTATCTGCAAGAGCAGTGATTTTAAAATTCTAGCTTGTATCTTAATCACCTGGAGGGCTTATTAAAGTACAGATTGCCAGTTTTTAACTCAAATAGGTCTGAGGTGTGGCCTGAAAATGTATGTTTCTAAAGTTCCCTAGTGGTGCTGCCACCGTTGGTCCAGAGAATAGACTTTGAGAACCACGGGATTAGCACAGTTTGATTCCGTCCCCACTTTCTGGATGCATGTGCGCAGCCTGAGGAAGGGACCTGGCAGTCAGCTGGCACCTACTACATTCGCAGCACTGTGATAGGTGCTTTATATCAGTTATCTTTTAAAATTCTGACATCTTTCTTATGACACCTTAATGGGCAATCGTGTCTGTTTTACAAATGATGAAACTGAGGCTCAGAAAGAAGACAAACTACTTCAAGCCCTAGAGAAGCACACCAACGCAGGGGTGTCTGACTCCATGGTCCTATTCTTTCTTCATTACTTCGTGTTGGTTCACAGAAGAATCAGTTGTTACCCCTGATGATTATCTAGTCTCTATTTTTCTGGACCTGCCTAACTGCAGTAGCTGGCTGTGGACACCCTTCAGTAGCTTGGACAGGAAAGCCCCTGCTGAGTTAACTATTGCTGCGCAACAAACATACCACAACTGAACATAAAAACCGAAAAAACAACAATTTAATATGTCCCATGATTCTGCTGGTCTTGCCCATCTCTTGCTGCTGCCGTCAGGTGCACGAGGACAGGCTAGGGCTGGCTGACCCAGGGCGGCCTCACGCACGTGGGTGGACCTCAGCTGGGAAGGCTGGAAGGAATGACTGGGTACTGGGTACTCTCTGCCCATCTGGTCTTCCAAGATGGTGGCAGCAACAACTTTGGGGGTCAAGGCTCACAGGTCCCACAAGATCATGCCACATGCTATGGTCCAAAACAAGGCCCAAACAAAAACTAAGGAAAGAAACTTCAGCTCCAGGTGAAAGGAGTAAGAAATAATTTGTGACCCACCAGGCTCTCCAAAGAGGACTTCCCCTTTTGTTATATAGTTTCACATGTATTTGTAACTTTTTCATGGTTTTAATTGTCTTGGATTTTATTCCGAGAAAGCCCATCATATTGAATGTTTTTAAGTTCTTTGTAAGAGTCACATACAATGAGCACTGGGAGAAGACGGTGAAATCAAGTTCTTGTCTGTTGACTAATCTGATAAATCTTGCCTCCTGGATGGGACTGAGGCCCCACGGCTTCAATATTCTTTCTGCAGGCTTAAAAATCTTCAGCAGTATGGAAGATTTTTAAATGATTTCTAGTGATTTCCCCTGGGTTTGTAAGCATTCACAGTAATAGAAAGTAACAGAGAGTAAAAAGATGAGAGACTCATACTAGAAATGTTTATTCAAAACTCTTAAGGAATAGGAGACTGGGCAAGTTCATGTTTTGTATGGTATAATAGAGTTTGAAAAATAGTATAATATTGCACATTTCAAGGTGATATATATTACAGTAAAATAATATTATCTGAGTCCTGGCAGGAACAGATGACCCATTCACTTAAGACGATTTGAAGACTATCTAAGAATGTGAACCATTTTATTAAGTGAAGGCAAGGTAAGGAATACTGCAAGGAACAAAGTATTTTCCTGGCTGTTACCACCTTACACCTGAAAAGAAAAGGAAGGGAGACATTTCCAGAACCTTGGAGGAAATGGTTGAAAAGAGAGGGCTACTTCTAGAGGAGCCTTTGGTCAAGGAATGGCCAAGTTCATGATGACCTCACTCACACATAAGGAAATGTAGGGACAAACACTCTGCCCTTGCTCTCTTTCCTCCTTCCCAGCACCTTCTAGGGCTTTCCATTGGCTAAAAGAAATAGGAAGTCAGGAGCCAGAAGAGATTCTCAATGCCTGTAAAGTCACTGTGCTGTCACAGGGAGCAGGGTGGAGGAGGGTGAAGACAGGCTCTGGAGGGACAAATGGGAGACGCCTTGCAGGGAGACAGTCTGTGGGGAGGTTTAGTGACGTATGAGACCATGGTACAAGATTTTTGAAGGAAGTAGATGAAATCTTATTACAGTGCTTTTAAACCTCATACATCTTAGAGGGGATAAAAGGATTGGAATCTGGAAATAGAAAAGAGGAGGAGTTTGGGAACATGTGGGTTCTGGGTGAATGAAGTGGGGAGAGGGAGAAATTGAGTCCTCAACCCTAGTCTGGGCAATGGGTTGAGAGGCCACCCAAGAGATGCCTGTGTGCCCTCTTCCATTTGGGGGACACTGTAGGCATTTGCTTTACTTGTGGCTGGAAAATCTAAAGGGAAAGGGATGTACTGACTGGCCAGGCTGACAGTGGGGTATAGAGTAGGTGGTTGTACTGAGTAGCTTTCACCCCAAGAAAATTGTCAGAGTTGTAGATAAACCAGATCTGCGCCAGGTGTGAAAGAAGCCAACATGTATTTTTCTTAGATCTCATCCAAAAGAAAGACTTTCACTTGCTGACTTACAGTGAAAATAAAACAGATTGCAGCTGAGCAAAGCCAGAGGCAGAGCCAGCTTCCTATGGGGTGGGGAAATGAGGGACAGACGTGTGTTCTGGAGACCAGGATATAGAGAAGAGAGGGACTCCTATAGATCTACAGCAACCCAAAGGCAAAGTATCAGCATAACACCTGCAAACAGCAGAGAAGCTCTAATATTTACATATTCCTTGGAGTAAATACATATTCCAAAGGATCAGGGCAAGAATTGACATGACCCTACACATGCACCTTGCAAGTCCAGCCTGTTCTACTTGTACATATATACTCCATAGAGAAAAATAGCTTACTGCTTCTTCGAAGACAAAAAAGGTGGTCTTTCCCCTTTCTTCATTCTGCGCATTCCCCCCTGCCAAGCATTTGCTTCTTTGTGAATTCTTTCTCCTTAAAAACCTTCTTGATTTTAATGATCTGAGACTGCCAGACATTAGATGGAGAATTCAGGGAGGGAAGGGCCAAACAATGTGGTTTTGCTTATATTCCTCTCACCTAAGGATATTCCTGTGTTTTGGTTGTGTGAACACAAAGTCAAGTGATTTGATAGAAAAATCACTGGATTGGAAAGTGTGTCGGTGTCAACGTGAATATTAAAAGCTAAAATATACGGGACCAGGTAGTTTTGTGGCAGATGTTAAATATGTTGTATCTACCACCAAGGGGAACAAAGCTTTTTTTTTTTTTTTTTTTTGTAAGTGAGAAGAAACCCTTTGTAAACTTTCAAATAAAATCCAAAATATACGGGGCCCCGGTTTTTTGGGGGCTTTGTTAAAATTTTTGTATCAAACACCAACGGGTAAAAACCCTTTTTTTTTTTTTTTTTTTTGAAAGAGAGAAGAAACCCTGTGAAAACTTTCCAATTATTAGGACTTATAGATGAAGCTTTCTCTTAGGTATTCAAGTAAGGTTAATTTCTCATTTTGAACTTTTGATATTCATCTGTTGTTCGATTTCAGTTTTTGATACTTGCAAACTTTCTCCCATTTTATATTCATGTATGTGTCAGGCACCAAGATGGTACATGAATTTGTTTTTGTTGCTAAAGAAGCAAGTAAACATGTTAACATTTAATCTTCCAGTAATGGGATTGGAAACAAAAATCTCAGCAACTTACGATGCCGTTCAGAGATATTTTTCTGCTGCCTGTTGTGAGAAGTTAGGGTATGTAAAATAAATGATGTATGGAGCTGTAGGAACGCGACTTTTCCAGACTACCTTATGTCTAAGGAACATTAAACATAGGGTTCTCGTTTAGCAAATAAATAACCATTCATTTCAATGGCTGCATAGTCTGGACTTTCGTGCATATTTTTGCAAAGATAAGGAGAGGCCATTAGGGATTTAATATAAAATAAATCGCCAAGGGGTCTTCTTGTAGTCCTAGTCTTTCTGCCACATGGTGTGTTACTAATGTGCTTAAATGGGCTTAAATGAATTTGTTATCTGTATTACATTTGCAGTATGTATATATTTATATATTATTTTTTAATTGTGTTTAAAAATAAAACATTAAATACATCATTTTGGAGAGTTGAGAACGTAAAATACGTAAATCAATCAGCTTCAATTAGTATTAAAAATGTCAGCATATTTAGATTTGCCTGTGGGCATATTTACCCCACAGAGTGTGATATGTTTTAGTTTTGTCATCTGCGAGGTAGCCATATGGTTAATTTGTCACCTTATAAGAATTCACTGCTACAATCCAGGCTGGATTAATAGCCTGCACTTATGTGTCATTGGGAGAGTCCCTGTCTTGGTTGTTTTATTGATGCCCTAGGTCAGATTCTGAATGATCCTCTCTAAGCAGTCCTGATGGCTTCGACTAACCAGGGAGCTCTGCTGTTTTACTTTCTTGCGAAGTTGCTCCTACCTCTCCTGCAACTCCTGCTGCAGCTATAGAAAGAAGGTGGAGGGAAACGTTCTGTACCATATTAAAAGACTTAATAATATTTATTATTGTATCCCCACGGTTATAAGAGTTTACCTTTAGACTTTTTTGACAATGATAAGTGGAAATTAATTATAATGTGATAAGAGTTAAAAGATGGATTTGTTCTTCTTTAGGTTCTAGAATGATTCCAAATGGTTTTGATATGTTTAAAATACAGTTATTCATCTCAAAAGAAAAGCATTGAGATCTACCTAGAAGAATAGTTTTTATTAGAGAAATCATTTTAAGAAATTAGAGAGGCCAAGTCATTTTTCATTAATAATCTAAGTAATGTGGCATTGTCACATCTGTGCTAAATTTTCTGGATTTATTTCATATTCCAAGCATGGACTATAGTACAAATATATTCTTCTAATATTTTTTTGCTGTTAATCAATTTTATTTGAGGGTACTCCTTTCAAAGAGAATAAAAACTTTCTAAATTGCACACAGCCAATATGTATTTTCTTTTTCAGAAACCTTAATGCAGGGCCGTTAGGTGTAGAGATAACATTCAGTTAAAATATTTATTAGATAACTATTAGACCTTAGTTAATAGCTTTCACTTGTATTTGTTTCTGACACAAATGAAATCACTGTTTTATAATCTAAAACAAAGACAAGGGCAGCTGGCGAGCATGTGTGTGTGTAACCTCTGCATTTAACTGGGGAGGAAAATGCTGCTTATTTTGACTTCTCTGAATTTGACCAATTTATCATTTGAGGGTTGTTATTCTTGCTTTTATCACTGCTTTACTGAAGATGTTTATGGGGCATGGGCTTTACCAGCAGGAGGTGTTTTTTGAAAAATGTTAAGTGTAAAATATATCTTGTAATTTATTCAGTGTTTGTTTCCACTCTGCGGCAGCGTACGCACACACACCAACACTTAATGGGGTGGTCTTAAGGGGATGAACTTGCCTTTGCTTCTCTATCAATCCAGGTGAACAGAGGAGCAAGGCTCACTGCAGAGGTGAATTCTGTGTCCAGAAGACGAGGGTGCAACGTCTTCCTTTTCTGGGGAAGTTACAAAATACAAAATACCTAAGTTATTTAGCCTTGCAGAGGTTAGCGATCCATTGCCAACACACAGAACAAGACCTTGGGCTGACAATTACATATAAACACGAGACTTTCAAAACTAACTCGGACCTTTTAAATTTTAAATTATTGTTATTCTTTTATTGACACAAATGACAATTAAAAGTAAATGCATTTGCATTTTGTTTTACTACTTCCAAATAAATTATTAATCATGTCTCTGATAGAAAAAGAGAGAGGGGGCTGGTATTTTCATGTCCAGTTCTTTAGTCTCTCAGTCACTGCTGTGGCATAGTCCAGATGAGTATTGCTATGTAGTGGACATTTGGAGAAAACAAGCATTTGGACAATGTTTCTCAAAGATGCTTTTGTGGTTATTAAACTCTTTCTAATACACACTTTTTATGTGGGTCACATTTGAGTATCAATAAATTGTTGGCCATATTAACAAGTCATTGTTTATTTTGATACAATTGCTGCGAAACACAACAGAGTTTTATGGCATCTATAAAGATATCCGCAGTGATCACGCAGTTCTTTCATTTGCCTTCTTGCTGGAGCAGGAATTTTACTGCCTTGACCACCCAGGCTTACCTTCCCATGGGTCAAAGTCCCTGCATTTTCTCTGATGCAGCATGATGTAACATGGAACTCCTGTGTTTAACTTAGAACAAATTATACTGCTTCAGCCCACACGCACACATTTTCAGCCTCTTTCCCTGTTCAGTATTCCATTAAGCCTCTGTAGTAACAATCTATATGCTCAACTGTGGAAAAATTAAAATTTACACATTATCAAAATTTGGCAGCACACTTATGGATTGCTCATGGCACATTCATTGATCTCAAATTTTGATCTCATTGTCCTATCTGTGAATCCTGCTGTGGTGACCTGGACGGAATTGATTGGATTGCAAGTAACACCCCCACCGCCCCCAAGGAGTTCTTTTCTAAAATTAGCAGCAGGAAAGACAATAACTTGGCTCCCTTTTACTTAAAGCATCTCCTGATCTTGATTCTTAAAGGGCTTACCATTTTCAGTATGCAAAAGAGTCACAAAAAAACTGAACCCAAGGAAAGAGAGATGTGCACCAACCAGACCATTTATTATAAGATGATGCTTCTCCTAGATTCTATCTGTGGCCTGGTTTTGTGCTTTAGGGACTGTCCACCATCAATAGAGAGAATGGAGGAGGCTTGACATTTCTGAGGCCATGTGAGACATCCTGGTTAGGTCTCTGAGAACAGTGAGATGCTAATCTTTTAGCATTTTTTTTTTCAAGATAAGCACCTCAAAAATAGCTTTAAAATATACAATATTTGCCATGTTTATAGCACCACTACTCCCAATAGCCTAGACATGAAAGACACCCATGTCCATTGACAGATGAATGGATAAACAAAATTTGATATGTACATATACTGGAATAGTATTCAGCCTTAAAGAGGAAGAAAATCGTGGCACATGGATGAACCTGGAGGACACTATGCTAAGTGAAATAAGCCAATTATAAAAAGAAACACTGCATGATTCCACCTACATGACATATCTACAACAGTCAAATTCATAGAGACAGAAACTAGAATGGTGGTACCAGCGGCTGGATGAAGAAATGAGGAAGTATTGTTTAATGGATATTGAATTTCATTTTGCAAAACAGAAATATTCTAAAGGTTGGTTGCCTGGCAATGTCAATTCACTTAGTACTTTTGAACTGTACACTTAAAATGGTTAAGATGACAGATTTTATGCTTTGTGGTTTTTTTACCAAAAGTAAAAATAAGAAAAATTTTAAAATGCAATCATTATATAGAAGCTCATGAAATTCAGTTCCATATGACTTAATCATGGGAGAAGGGAGGAGAGGAATCTCATTCTGAGGGTGTTTCTCACCTATATGTTTATTATATGAGTGAAATCTATACAGGCTGGAAGGTAAGACTCAAATTAAACAAGTGACATATAGCAAAAAGCTTAGCTCTTAGGAAAGAAAGGGTGGTTGCTAGGCAGCACACATGCCCACTCCCCGTCAGACCTGCCTGGATATGTACAACTACATCAGGACTTTTATTTAAAACACTAAGTGGATTTACCGCCTCCCTCTCTCTCCTGTTCCAGACATGTAATACCAGAATTGCTGCTTTTTAGCTGGCAGTGGCTAGGCTGGTAGTGATCTTATGTACTTGGAGAGGGTCAAGATCTATGAAAGAGACAAAGGTTAAAAAAACGTTGACATTTGCATAGAAAATTACATTTTTTTTCCTATATAAATGATCAGGCAGAATTATTAAACAAAGGAAGAATATAGTTTGGTGAATATAACTGCTAAATTTTCAGGCTTTGGGGAAATAATTTTTGAAATAATCATTATCTAGTTTTCTTCCTCTTGAATAATAACAAATAAGAATATAATTATATTTTTGTAGTAAAGCATGCACATTATCAAGAAAAAGAAATTAAACAAAAAAAAATCCTTGACTTGACACATGTAGATCAGTGGTTATAGCACCAGCCACATACACCGAGGCTTGCTGGTTCAAACCCGGCCCAGGCCTGCTAAACAACAATGACAACTATAATAATAAAAAAAAATATATGTGGGCATTGTGGCAGGTGCCTGTAGTCCCACCTACTTGGGAGGCTGAGGCAAGAGAATCACTTAATCCCAAGAGTTTGAGGTTGCTGTGAGCTGTGACGCCACAGCACTCTACCAACGGTGATATCCTGAGACTCTGTCTCAAAAAAAAAAAAAAAAGAAAAGAATCCCAGCTGAACTCATTCTTGACAATTACCTCAGTCTTAAATCAGAAATAATTGCCAATTTGGCATAAGTCTTTTCAGTTCTTTTTCTGTGTATGTGTATGTATATATCTATATAATAAATTTTAATACTCAGACCATGTTTGACTTCTGCAATTACAAGAAGTGCTCAAACATGACTTGTATCCATTTTTGTTATTGGTATATATTGAGCATATTTTATTAGTTTTTTCCTTTCTTAAAATGTGTATACTTTTTTTGACACACTCTGTATATATACACAGACACAGACCTGTTGAGTGTATTTTTTCAATTACATAGAGTTGTTAAAAGAAGAAAATATAATCAATGAAACATATTCTTTCTGATGAGATGACTCTATTGTTATTTAAAAAATAAAATAATACACATTCAAGGTTGAAAATTATTCGTAACACACAATTGTAAAAATGTAAAGTGAACCATTTTTCGGTTCAATCTCTCTCCCAGGAGTAACACTGGTAAATGCTTTTGTGCGTGAGTGTGCGTTCATGTGTGTGTGATTTCATTTTGCAAAGAATCTTAGTAAGTGTATTAGTTGGGGCTCTTCAGAGACATAGAACCAATAGCATGTATTGTAGTTTCTAAAAGTTTGTAGGCTCATACCCCCCCCCCCCCAAAAAAAGCAGGTGTTTTGGTGTATGACTTAAACTCAGCAAACATGGATGTCCCCACTAAAGCAGTCCCAGGCTTCTTATTCTAATCGAGTCTTTGATTGAGTGGATGGGACCTACCACACTGGGAAGGGCCGTCTGCTTTACTCAGTCTACTGATTCACACATTAATCTCATCCAGAAACGCCCTCACAGATACAACTAGAATAATGTTTGGCCAAATCTCTGAACATCCCGTGGGTCAATTAAGTTGACACAAAAAATTAAGCATCACAATGGGCAAAATGCATTAATACTAGGTTTAAACAGGCCTTCTTTCTATGTAAGCATTTTATAATAAAAAAAAAAGTTGCATAAGTAGCATAAAGTGTTTGCTAGACACTTTTGACACCATCAAGGGAAGAAATGAGAGGCATGCAAAAATGGGTCTTGTAATTCGAGTTCCTTTATAGCTCTCCTCAGAGGTCTGCCTTCTTACCATGCATGTTTCTTGGCACCTTCTCACGAGGTATTCTATTCTCTGCTGCCATCTCTTACTGCTGTTTACTCTGGCACTGCCTGATTTGAGTTTTATCCTCCACTGTCTCTTCCCTTTCCTTACCTTCTACCAATCATCCATCAAGTCCTGGCAACTCCTTTGCCTAACAACGCATGAAGTCCTCACCCCTTCCTATCCAAAGGCTTCCACGTTTGATCAGATTCTTATTCTGCATCCTTTGGCCTATTATGAAGTTTCCCTTTTGGCCCCTTCCTCCTTACATGAGCTCCTGTCCAATCTACCTTCTTCATTTTCTATTATAAATTACAAATTGGTGGTATCACTCCTCTGCTTACCAATCCTTCAAAGTCTGTCTGTCACACAGTGAATGAAGTCCACACTCCTAGATTATCTCTGCTGTATCTTCAACCCTCCTCCATAGAAACCCTGTTCTTTATCCTATCATGTGGAATAACTTGCAAGCAAGACTGAGGTGCTGTGGCTGGACTTTTACATGGACACATGTTCAGCACCAACTTGCTTTCTCCCCCCTCTTGCCTGCTTGCAACTCCTGAATCCCCGAGGCTCAGCGCTTGCTTCTCTTCTGAAATCCCTCTCTGCTTTATGGAGAATTAGGAGCTCTGTCTCTTTGCTCTTCTAGCTCCACTTACATTCCTCTGTCAGAGCATTTATTGCCTTATAATGAAACTGCTGGATTTCCTTAAGAGCCTCCCTCCTCAAGACTGTGACCCTCTTTGGGCAGGAAAATGTTGTCTTCTTGGTCTTAGTAATGGAATTCCTTGACACAGTATCTTCCTGGCATCTGTGAAGTGAATGATTGGAACAGTCGATAAGTTCCCTTGATTTATAAGGTACTGCAATTGTTTTACTGTAGT
This sequence comes from Loris lydekkerianus, assembly GCA_963574355.1. Taxonomy (NCBI): domain Eukaryota; kingdom Metazoa; phylum Chordata; class Mammalia; order Primates; family Lorisidae; genus Loris; species Loris lydekkerianus. The sequence goes on from CAUYPK010023335.1 coordinate 19,439, forward strand.
TTCATGGTTCTGATGTGGATCTGTCTGAGTCTTATTCTCACTAATTTTCTCAATATGAAAAGTCAGTGTCTAGGCTGAAGTAAGTACTTCAGTACCACATACTTATTGGCCATTTGTTTAAAAAAATTATGTGATTTTGGGTGGCGCCTGTGGCTCAGTGGGTACGGGGCTGGCCCCATATACTGAGGGTGGTGGGTTCAAACCTGGCCCCGGCCAAACTGCAGCAAAAAAATAGCCAGGCATTATGGCAGGAGTCTGTAGTCCCAGCTACTCAGGAGGCTGAGGCAAGAGAATTGCCTAAGCCCAGGAGTTGGCGGTTGCTGTGAGTTGTGGGACACCATGGCACTCTACTGTAGATGATAAAGTGAGACTCTGTCTCTACAAAAAAAAAAAAAAAAATTATGTGATTTTTATGTACACCTGGGACTTTGAATTAAAGGATGTACTAACTTCAGGATAGAAAGTAAATATTACGGATTCATTAAAAGTACCATATTTGGGCCCTGTTAATGAAATTCTGTGTCTTAACAATGAATAAAATATTTATATTTACCTTCATCTGCTCCTTCCTGTTCACACCCTCAACCCCAGACTTGTTTTTTACTTGTTTAAGGTAGAGATAATGTGGTCACATCCAGGAGAACTTACTCTCGTGGGGGCTGTTAGCAACTCAAAATTAGACTGAGACACAAACTAAGACTAGTTGAATCATGAACTTGGGCTGAGGCATTTCAAGATCCAGTGGTCTGTGCTAAGATGTGACTCACAGACTGACTCTGGAAACGAGGCAGAGTCTCTTTCAAAGGCAAGGATCTCTGTCTGGTGCCTGATTCTTCTCCCGGCTTGTCTGAGTCTCACCAGTTTGGTGACAGTAGAGTCATTGTACTTTGACAATGTGTAGATGTTCTTGAAGACCAGTGTTATCAATGGTGACATTACCTGGAAGAAGGTAGACCTTATCTTTGGATACTTGTGTGCCTGAGATGTTGACAGAATAGAATAAAAGTTTATGCAGATTCATTCTGGAATGTGGCCAAAGCTACCCAGTAGCATCTGACAGCTGGAGCCCAGCCACCTGGCCAGCGTTCAGTTAAGCCCCACTCCCAGGTAAGGCCTGTCTGTTGTATCTGCTCTGACCACATGTGGGAGCAGCAGGAGCCCAAACCTTCTCCTTCCTTTCCCATGGCAGGCAGAAGAGCATCAGAGGGTGTTTTTTTTCCTTCTAGTATCAACATACTGATTGATAATTTGAATAGTAATAATAATGATAATTGGTAATACATGTTAAATCCTGAGTATGTTCTGGACATTGCTTAAAATTTAATGTGAATTGTCCTATTTAATTCTTATGGGCACTCTATGAGGTAGTGCTAATATTCATTCATATTCTCATTTTGTAGAGCAGGTGTCTGAGGCCTGGGAAAGGTGTATAACTTGCTCAAGGTTGAATAGCTACTGAGTGGTGGAGGGGCTGAGCCTCTTTCCTGGGCATTCCACTTCCAGAGGCTGAGCTTTACCACCACCACGCTGCTTCCACTCTGTCTCCTGACCAGTAAGGCCCTGAGCCTGAGTCTGAATTCCCAGCTCTGCCATTTGTTGTAGGAACATATTTATTTGTTTTCTCTGAACCACAGTATCTCACCTATGAAAAAGAAATTTAAGAACCTACTTCATAAAATTGTGTGGAGGATTTAATATATGTAAAAATTCTCAGTAGTTCCAAGGTTCTTATTAAGTATTCAATAAATAGTAGCTAATCATATTAAAATAGGCTTTGTTAAAACCTATTTTTTAATAAGATTAAAAAAAAAACAACTTGGTTGAGCTTTAGACAAAACAACGCGCTGTTAAGAAACCAAAGGATATCTGGTTGCCCAAGCGCTTACTGGGGGAGTTCAGAGTATCTTTACAGGCCCTTTCTCTTTTGAAAATCAGACTGGAAGAGATTAGATTTTCTGAAATTCTATAGACCATGTTATACGGAACAGAGACCCATAAAATGGAAATTAAAAGACTGAAATTCTAGATCTAGATTTGTGATGAACAAGCTGGGTGAAGATAAGCTTGTGGCCCCTTCTGAGCCTTGCTTTTTCTTTTTCTTTTCCTAAGAGCAATAAGGGGTTGTTGGGTGTGGGAATGGGCCTAGTAAAATAGATGTGCTCTACAGACTTTTTGAATAAGAAATTTGTGATTCTAAATCTAAGCCGATGCAAACTAACCATAGACTAATGGAGAAAATGATGCCCAGAGTTCCTGCCCCTCCAGTGTTCTCTGGTCAAGAGGAAGCATTGTCAGATGATACAGGGATTCATTCTTCTGAGCCCGCTCAGGATCCCCCAGGACAATGTGTGCTGCCACTAGTGGCTCTAATGAGATGGCCCCTAGATAGACGCCATGGACCTTAGCTTGGCTTGTATAGATTTCACTCGTCTTATGACACATTGAGGACCCTTGCAGGCTAACACTTGTCGACCCTTCACCGCCTTAAGATCTTTGCTTGACTATCTCCTCTTGGATTAATACCTATCATGTTTATTGCCTGCTAGGTGCAGTATTATTTACATTATTACTTTGAAGAAAACTCCTAATGTTTCAAACAGTGTCCCTTTATTGTACTAATTTGCCGCTTCTCCAGTGTAAGAAGCAGTGGGACAGGAAGTTTCCTCTCTGCTGTGCTTTCCCTACATATCATTAGATAAGTGCAGATGCCCCAAACCCTGCACAACATAACAGACTTGGATTTCAGCAATTCCTTCTGCAGGCGCTTTAACTTTGACAAATTATTTAGTCTTATGCATCAGTTTTGTTGTCTGTAAAATGGGGTGGGAAGACTCACCTTTCAGGAACACTGTGGGATTAGAGAAATTATAGTCAAAATGAAGTACCAAACTCACACATAGTGAGTACCAGCATAATAATGCCTGAGTCTAGAAAAGGGAAAAGAAACTTCTGCATTAAAAGACCAAAATATAAATAAAGTTGGGAAAACATTTGCCTCTTATTGGCAAATAATATATCTTTAATGTATGAAGAGTTCTTACATATTACTAAGAAAATAGCTAAGTTTCTCATTTAGAGAAAAACCCTAAATAAATCTATGAAAAAATATTTAGCCTTATAAGTAAATGGCAAAATGTTTATTAAAACCATGATATGCTGGTTTACGTGATAGAATTATTTGTTTTTTTTGAATAATGCCGATGAGGGCGTTGGTGATCAGGCCCATTGGTCTCTGCTAAAACTGTCACTCTGGGGCACATGGAGAACCCTCCCGTGGCCCTCTCATTCCTATCACCCGCCCCCTGTGTGACTCTAGTTCTGTCCCGTCTTAGCACAACACAACACATATATACGGCTTCTGCCCTGGCCTCCTACAGGGCATGGGATATGGTATCACCTACTTTCTTAGACCCACTTTGGAAAGGCGGGTGCAGGTCTGTGCTGCTTCTGTGTGTACAGGCCGACCTGTAGTGCTCCCTTGCTCCCTGCACACCCTCCTCCTCCCCATTTCCTTCCAAGATCTTTCCTGAGGTCGCCCTAGCATCCAGCTTCCTTCATTTCCAATTCTGCTTCTTGTCCTCTCCCTTAGTCAGATGCTTTTGAATCTAGTCTGGAGACAGGGCGGTCTGGTTTTTTATCTATTCTTTGAATTTATTGTGTTTTCCTTAAGTCCTTTCATTGCTATTCAGTTGTACCACCTCAGCCATGATCAGTGGATGCCCCACGGTCTAGCTTCAGTAAGACAGAACACAGTAGGTTAAATGAGATACTAGGAATGAAACACACACTATTTACTATATTAAAATCCCATCATATACTGTGTCTCCTGCTTCTTGTGTGTGTACTAGGGAATAATGACCACATGGGGCAGGGTTGCCTTCATTTGGCGCTGGCTAAATACAGTAAATTGCATGCAAAGACCACCAAGGAGCCCTGGTTTTTCCTCTGGGCAAGTGGGGCAGACTGGCCACCCTGGGGTAAAGAGTTTCAGAACCCACACAGTAGGGGAAGAGACATAATGACTGCCAATGGCAATTAGACTCCAAGATCAGTTACACTTTCTATTAATTAAAGGGGAGAGTTAGGGAAGGGGTAGAAGTAAAAAGAGAAAAGATTTTTAAAGAGTGCCCTCTCAGTAATGGCAGCTTCCACACAGGATCCTGTTGAATCCTTATGAGGGCGCTGGGCCATAGATTTTTTTTTTTTTCATCCCATTTTACAGAGGAAGAAACAGAGGCTTTTTAAGGTTGGGTGATTTCTCACATTGATGGTAAGTGTTTGAGCCAGCATTCAAGCAAACCTTATGGAAACGACAGAACAGATACCAGAAGAAAACAAGTCCCTCAGTGCAATGCTGTGGTCCGGCTTGCGAGGCTCTGAGAGTCTAACTCTCCACCTAAGCAAAGAGCGGTCTCCTCGTGATGCTGAAAGGGCAGCACTTTCTGCATTTTCCTTCTAGTTCATTTAGAAAGACAGCTAAAGTAGGAGATAAAACTAAACACTAAGAAACGACATCTGTGTCAGAAATAAGAATGTCCAGATCTAAAACCGAAAAATGTATGGTTCTTTAAATATCTGTTCTAAAAGATTTTGACAATTTCTCCTTTAAATTCCTGCCCTATGTTATACTTCACAGTAACAATAGAATAATAAAAGAATGAGCTTTAAAATATTCCTAGATTTGTTAAAGTATAATTGGAAAATTAAAACTGCACATATTCGGGGTATACAGCGTGATGATTTGATATATATATACATTGTGAAATGGTGACTACAATCAAGTTGATTAACACATCTGCAGTTACCCGTGTGTGAGTGTGTGTGTGAGAGTGGTATGGTGAAGATTCTAAGGGTCAACTTTCATAGCAAATGTGAAGTATGTGATACAGAATTATTGACTAGTGACCATTCTGTACATTAGGTCCCCAGAACTTATTCATCTTACACGTGAAAGTTTGCACTATTTGACCAACATCTCTCCATTTCTCCCACCTCTGGCTCCTGGGAGCCCCATTCTGCTTTCTACTTTGATAAGTTTGACTATTTTAGATTCCACATATAAACAAGATCACATAAAAGACTCGTTTTTAAATTTGAACTCCAAATAGTAGTAAAATGTGATGTTCTTGACTTCAAAAAGTTTGATCATTAACGATCTTCCACTGTATTTGGAAACTTCCTTGGATTTGTAGCCACGTTGTTTCTTGATGCTTTCTGAATATTATGCCATTCCAAATAAACTGAACAGAATTAATTTGAGAAGGAAAAATCCTTTCTTCTTGTGTGTCTCAATCTGATATTTGCCAGATGGGAGTCTCAGCATCATTCTCACAGTGGGTCTAATTTATTGCAAACACACATCCACATCCAGTGAATATGGAAAAACATAGCCATTTTCCTTCTTATTTTTTGTAATAGCTACATGCACATTTTTCTTTGCTTTTCCTATACTGATTCCTTTATTTTATTATTAATTATTTTTTATTAAATCATAACTTTGTACATTGATGCTTTTATGGGGTTCAGGGTACTGCTTCGATATACAATGTGAAATGCTTACATTGAACTTAGTAACTCATCCATCACAATTATACTCATTTCTTAATAATTCTGAAATGTACCATTGTATCATGCACATTAGGTGAGGTCCCCCCAAATGTCCTCCCTCCTTCCATATCCCCCTCCCCTCCCCTTTCCCTCCTCTTCCCTTCTACTTTCTGGACTATAGTTATGTTTTGCCATTTGAATGAGTGTGTAGGTAGTTACATACTGATTTCACAGTAGTATTAAGTACATTGGATACTTTTTTTTTCCATTCTTGAGATAATTTACTGAGAAGAATATGTTCCAGCTCCAGGTAAACATAAAAGATGTGAAGTCTCCATCTTTTTTATGGCTGCAAAGTATTCCATGGTGTACATATACTACAATTTGTTAATCCATTCATGGGTTGATGGGCGTTTGGGCTGTTTCCATGTCTTGGCTATTATGAATTGAGCTACAATAAATATTCTGGTGAAAATGTCTTTGTTGTAAAATGATTTTTCATCATCTGGGTATGTACCTAGTAGAGGAATTGCAGGATCGAACGGTAGGTCTACTTTTAGTTCCTTGAGTGTTCTCCAAAGTTCTTTCCAAAAAGGTTGCATTAGCTTGCATTCCCGCCAGCAGTGTAGAAGTGTTCTCTTCTCTCCGCATTCACATCAACATCTGTAGTTTTAGGATTTTGTGATGTGGGCTAATCTTACTGGAGTTAGATGGTATCTCGGAGTGGTTTTGATTTGCGTTTCTCTGATGATTAAGGATGATGAGCATTTTTTCATGTTTTTGTAGGCCATGTGTCTGTCTTCATCAGAGAAGTTTCTCTTCAAGTTTCTTGCCCACATAGAAATGGAGTTATTTATTCTTTTATTATTGATTAGTTTGAGTTCTTTGTAGATTTTAGTTCTCAGACCTTTGTCAGAAGCATATCCTGCAAAAATCTTCTCCCATTCTGAAGGTTGTCTGTTTGCTTTACTTACTGTGCTCTTGCATTGCCTATACTGATTCTAATTTAATTAAATGCAGCTCTACTGTCAGTTGGGGTGGGAAGTGGGTTACTTTTAATAGGTACAAAAAGAATATCAACCACATCAAATCATATCTAAACAGATGAAGAGTACTCAGAAGTCTTCATAGACTGATTCTTTTATTTGAGAATGCAGATGTTGGCAGGGACTGATTAAATATTCTAATGTTTTACTAGCATGAAGATTCCCCATTGCCAGTAAGGGGTCATTGTGGTGATGAGTTCTGCAATGTTCTATAGTTGGCTTATCACTGAATAATCTGTTAATTAATTCATTATTTCCACAAACCAGGCACTGTGCTAGGCTTGGACATTGCTAAGACACAAAGACATAGTTCTTTCCTCAAGTTGCTCTCAAAAGATACTCCAGCTTTTAGAAAACCATCCAGTAAAGATAGGTGCTTACTTGGACTTTGAGCAAAGCCAGCCTGGAGGGAGGCTTCACAAGGGGAAAGAAGGTTCAAGCTATTGGAACAAGGATACTTTATCAGTTCCTCCCACCATCCTGCATTTTGTTGGCCCATTTGGGAATGCATGCTGCAACTTCCCAAGGCATAGTCAACTAAGAAGTGGCCCAGCCCTGCTGCCTTTGTTTTTTGATTCTTGTTTATGATAAAGAGGAGATTATAGTTATCTGAGTGTCTACCTACCTCATGCTTAGAAGTGAAACCTTGAGCTCCTCACAGAAAGACCCCTGTCTAGGCCTTCCATACTTGGTGCACCATAGAGCTGGTTATTAAAGATTTGTAGGCAATTGTCTCTAGCTGTCAATTATCTGGGGCTTTCAGGATGTGAGAGGAAAGTGGAGAGGCCTAGGCAGCAGAATTTTGCTTGATAGTGAGACACAAAAGTCTCCTCACTGATTGACGCTCTCTCTGGTCTCCCAGTCATGAGCATGTGAGAAGTTCTCATGGGGATGCTTGCTGGTATCCAATTGAAAAGGTCTCTACCTTGCTCCCAACTAGTCTCCAGGAAGAGGGCCTTCTGGGAAGCTGTATATTCCAGTAGTCTTTTCTGCTTTCAATGTTGCTGTTGACCCACCAAGTTCCATTGCAAAGGAAACCTTCTTCATTGGAGCCTCCTACAGTAATAATTTTCATTTGGAAAAGGGGCATGATTCTCTGATACTGGAAGACCATAGAATGAGAAATTTGAAGTCAGGGAGTTGAGTCCCGGCTCCACAATTTACTAGTGCTGTGAACATTAGCAGATCAAAGCCTCTTTGAGCCCATTTCTTCTCCTGTGAAAAAGGAATAGTAGTTATTTCTCTAACTGCATCAAATAGTCACAAGGACTGATGGGACAATAGATATGAATGTCTCTGCAAAAAGTAAAACACGATCAAGGTGGAAGGAATTATTCAAAGATAAAATTTTCTGATTTTTATATGTATTGGCTCAAGATGGCAATTAAATGCAACTCTACTGGCAATTGGGGTGGGAAGAGCCCACTTGTAAGGGCTTATCTTGATCCTGTGCATGCAAAACATTTCCCCCCAAAATGTAAAAATGCCTGTTGCCACTCTTAAAAGATGAGGCTGAAGGAAATTATTAGAAATCCTTAATCTCCTACCAGTTCCCTCTTTGACTCTTTCCTGGGACAGAATGATCCTGAAGAGTTTAAACTTGCTCTTCCTATTGAGGTACATCCAGGGTAGCTACTTGAACTCTGTCTTAAAGCTCATATACATATCCTTTCCTGAGATTTAACACATTGACTGCCACACTAGGAAAAAAAATTTCCTTGGGGCACAGTGTCTTATTAGGTCAGTATAGGTGAAGAAATGTGTGAGTTATGTATGCTTCACAAGACCCCAGGATCCAAAAACTAGTTTACGTTAAATATAACTCACATGGCAGTTAATGTGCCATATCAGTAAAATAGAGACTCAGATTAGGATCAGAGTCATTAAATTTGATGAACTGGACCTATTTGAGTGCCAACTATATGCTAAGAACTCATTATTTCACTGTACTTGGAAAAATGAGCCTTGCTCTTTTCTTGTTATAGACTTTGTGATCCTTGCAACCTCCAGTCATCAGATGTGACCCCACTCAAGTTTCCATCATTATCAAATTGGAATAGTAATAATACTGAACAAATTACAAGTGCTTAAAATGTGTGAAACATGACTCTAAGCGCTTTCTGTGCATTTTTCTATTTAACCATCACCACACACTGTCACCATCTTTGTCATCAGCATCAAAAATATTGAGCTTTTCCCCAAGGGCACATGGCTGTGTATAGTGGAGAGATTCAACCCAGGAGGTCTAGCTCTAAATGCAAGCATGTGACCACTCTGCCACACTGCTCCTCAGGCAGTTTTACAAAGAGAAGAGGAATGGTTTGTCCAATGTATATAACAACTATCAACAAATTCACAAATTGGTTTTATTATTTATTTTTTGGTTGTTGTTGCGGTTTTTTTGGCTGGGGCTATATTTGAACCCGCCACCTCCAGTATATGGGGCTGTTGCCCTACTCCTTCAGCCACATGTGCCACCCTGGTTTCATTATTTTTAAAATAAAGCATTTACTTGTGCTGACTCTATCCATGACAAGAGCGGTGTTTCTTTTGACTGGAATATAACTCTTTACTCTAGTGATTTAATATTTGGCAGAAGTTTGATGTTGTTTTGACTTATGTCTTCAGTAAAACTAGGGAAATTATTATTGAGGAAATGGTGTGTCTTTTAGAAACAAAAACATTTCAAAGAAAGGGGTCCTGTGGGTTCCATGGCTCTCATTGTCTATTGTATAAATATTAGAAAATAAGGTGAGGACCCAGAGAACTATATAGTTGGCAATGGCTTCAGAATGGAGGACTATTGAGTAGAATATTGAAAGATAAAGAGATGCCAGGTGGAAAAAAGGGAAAAAGACATCCTATGCAGAACATTCTGGAGTCACATCTGAGAAGAGAAGCTTGGTGACAGTGGAAATGTAGATAAGCTGGTGTTGCTACAACATTGGAAGAGCAGAGGTCAGAGGTGAGGATCAGGAAAAGCTGGACGGTCTTGGGCACCATGCTACTAGATTTGGCTTTATCTGGTGGGCAATAAGAGGCCAGATTAGAGAGGACAAATTTAGAGACTGTGAGAGCATTGTGATATGAATAGGGAAGGCTGGAGTTGCTGAAGGAAGGTTAGAAGCAAAACAATGTCTTTGGCTATGGAGAAAAAGGAGTGAGAGATGTGAGATGTGTGAGATTTTCTACCTTAACAAATAAATGAGTATAGATTAAGAATAGGAAAAAAAAAAACAAAAAACAAACAAACAAACAAACAAAAAAACGGGAGGTGGCGCTAGATGGCGACCGAGTAACAGCTTCCCTGCAACTGTGCATGGTGAGTCTGGGGAGATAAGACTCCAGGCATCTCTGGCTTGTGGAATATGCCTATAATAATCCCTTTGAGGATACAGGGAGTCACCAAGGTACTTCTGGACCCCAAGAGGAGGACAAAATCAGTGAAAAACTGGCCAGTGCTTGTGTGTGTTCAATCGACCTAATCCCACCAGCAGTCGTAAGTACAAGCAGTAGTGAGACTGCAAACCAGAAAGGCCTTACCTGTGAACTGTTTTGGTGTTTTTGGACTTGACACTCAGTTTAACTGCCTTAGGGAGAGCGTGAGCAGGAGTGCGGAGAACGTTGGGCATTGTCTAGGGCCCCAGACTGAACAGCTGAGCCGAATGGAGCTAATAGTGTTCGGCTGTGGGCTGCAGGGAGCCACTGTGAGAAAAGTGCCCTGGCAAGCTCCGCCCTCAGGGTTGCAGAGCAAGGATTGAGCAGGAGCTAGTAATCTAGTGACTGAGCAGCCTAAAGGTGGGGAATGAGCTGCCTTACAGCCCTGACCCTCAGGGGCAGAATGAGACCAGTTTTGGCACACTGGAGCCTCGGGCTGTTGCCCTGGGTAGAGTGCCCTGGCGTCACAACTCATAGCAACCTCAAACTCCCAGGCTTGGCGCCGCCCGGACCTCCATAAGAGTTGCGCTGTGACTCCTTACCCACGACATGCACCGGCCGGGTATCCACATGCCCTGACCAGGAACTACGGGAGCCACGCAACCCTGCATCCTCACACCTGTACCCTCCCTGCCTCTACACTGGCCCGCTTGTCTGGCCAGAGACTCTGGTAGCCACATGCCCTCCGGAGCCCTCCCTGCCTCTGCACAGAGCCCTTCTCCTGGCCAGAAACTGCTGGAGAATTGGGCTTTCTGTACCAAAGTCACTGGGTGCCAGACACTCCCAGAACCATGCACACCACCTCTCGCCCTGTTGATGGATCCGGGTGTGTCACGCTCCGGAGCTGCTTTCACAACCAGAACTCCCTGGGTGGGGCAGCCCCAGAGGAATTACACAGGGCCACTCCCTACAAAGATCCAGCAACAATAGAGTGATCCCACTGGGGTCTAACCTTGGAGAAACACCTCCCCAACTCTGAGGACGGCCAGAGGCAATGGTGAAAAAAAATAATGAGGCCAAATCAACAGAAAAACTCTGGCAATATGAATAATCAGAGTAGATCAACTCCCCCAAGGATCAATGGGGCAGACACAGCACAAGATCCCATGCACAAACAAATAGCTGAGATGTCAGAAATTGAATTCAGAATCTGGATAGCAAATAAAATCAAATTAGAATTCCAAGCAGTAACCCAAAAGATATCTCAAGAATTCAACAAACTCAAAGACCAAATGACCAAAGATTTTGACACATTGAGACAAGAAGTTGCAG
>CAUYPK010023337.1:0-28146 GCA_963574355.1 Loris lydekkerianus
AGACAAGAACAAGGGATCCCAGCGCAGGCTAGGCAAGGGACTTGAAGAGAAACTTCTCTGAAGAAGACAGGCACACGGCCTACAGACATATGAAAAAATGCTCATCATCTTTAATCATCAGAGAAATGCAAATCAAAACTACTTTGAGGTATCATCTAACTCCAGTAACATTAGCTCATATCACAAAATCCCAAGACCAGAGATGTTGCCATGGATGTGGAGAAAAGGGAACACTTCTACACTGCTGGTAGGAATGCAAAGTAATACATTCCTTTTGGAAATATGTTTGGAGAACACTTAGAAATCTAAAAATAGACCTGCTATTCTATCCTGTAATTCCTCTCCTGGGCATATACCCAGAAGATCAAAAATCACATCATAACAAAGATATTTGTACCAGAATGTTTATTGCAACCTAATTCATAATTGCTAAGTCATGGAAAAAGCCCAAGTGCCACAAATGGATTAATAAATTGTGGTATATGTACACCATGGAATATTATGCAGCCTTAAAGAAAGATGGAGACTTTTACCTCTTTCATGTTTACATGGATGGAACTAGAACATATTCTTCTTAGTAAAGTATCTCAAGAATTGAAGAAAAAGTATCCAATGTACTCAGCCCTACTATGAAACTAATTTACGGCTTTCACATGAAAGCTATAACCCAGGTATAACCTAAAAATGTGGGGAAGAGGAAGAGAGAGGGGATGGAGGGGGGGAAGGAGGAAGGGATGGGCAGAGGGGGGTGATTGGTGGGATTACACCTGCAGTGTATCTTACAAGGGTATATGTGAAACTTAGTAAACACAGAATTTAAATGTCTTAACACAATTATTAAGAAAATTCCAGGAAGGCTATGTTAACCAGTGTCATGAAAATGTGTCCAACAGGGTATAAAACCAGTGTATGGTGCCCATGATCATATTAATGTACACAGCTATGATTTAATAATAATAAAAACAACATCAGACATTGCAAGATCAATATACAAAAATCAACCATATTTCTACATTCTATCAGAAAATAGAAAACTACTTTAAAAACAATACCATTTAAAGTAATATTTTAAAATATTAAATAGTTGTGGATAAATGTAACAAATGAAATATCTGTACACTAAAAACTAAAATTTTTCTGAAATAAAGAAAGAAGTGAAAAAAAAAAAGATCTTACACGAACACCATAACAGGGAAAAATTAGGCATCAAAGTGTGAGCCATAAAATCAAAAGGGCAGTGCATGGAAGAGCGTTGATAGAAGAATGTTCTGTGCATATTTCAGCTATTAGTATATAGTTACATACAGCTCATCACTCAAAACTAATGGTTTTATTTGTACAGAAGCCAGTGTGACTGCAGATATCTTTCCAGCCAATTAATGTCCATTCGCCTGCCTATGTTCACCCTACATATCTTGTGCACTCCATGAAACTAATTCCCCAACTGTTTAGGAAATTCCAGTGGAACTCCTGAATATTTCACCTTGAGACAAAGGCTGCAAGGAAAATGGATGAAGTCATTCAGTAGCCAGCTGAGGAGGAGAGGATGCCAAGGTGCTGTGATACAGCAGCGTGAGGCCAAGTGGCTTCATTGATATGCTGGTAAGTACCAGAAGGTCACAAAAGACAACGCTTTGTTTCTACACCAAACACAACCAGAGTTTCCCGCTATTGACTTTAAGTAGCAGCTGTCTAATTGCTAGAAAGCAGATACTTGAGCAGTTGTTGAGATTTACAAATGCAAATAAGCTTCCTCACAAGTATATCCGCACCACAGCCACTGTGGCTGGTGGTTTTGAGTTAGTTATGTAATGATTGTGATATTTAACCATCATAGTAATTGAACTTTATAAAGTAATTAGCAGTAGCAAACAGGTATATAAATAGCAGTTACTGAGATGATAGTCAAATCACAATTAAAAAAAAAAAATGTGAAGAGTTTTATTGCCATGCCTTCATTTCTCAATTCAAAAATCAGTTTAATCTAGCTTCAACAACAATTCATTTTAAACCGATTATCTCTTGTCACAGAAATATTTATTCCATGAATATTTACTCAGGGTCATTTACATTAGATACTTACGATGTAAAAAAGTAAAAATTTTCCTCCAGTTATTTCCATGGTGTTGACATTAAAATAATCCTTAGTATAAAAAAAACCCCGAGAAAAAATGATAAATGCTTAACCACACAACTTCTTAACTTTGTTAAGTTTCTATTTGAAGAGATATTGTATTATTCAACTCTCAAATATAACAACCTAATGGTAGTGATATTTCCTGAATACCCAGAATTCTATTGTTGACAGTCTAACTACTGTAGATTATCAATTTTCAAAGAATTATAATGTCAAAAATCTGTTTCAGATATTGTTTGTGTTATACCGAACCCAATCTAGTTTTATCTCCATGAGTTAAAAAGATATTTCAAATCCCTGGTCAGCGGAACCATCTATTTAAATTGAGCATTCAACTCAATCAACTATATATTTGCTTTTTCTTGTTATGTAACAGGAACTGTGCTGGGGGAAGGAGCTACGAAGGTGGAAATATGCTTTTCCTTTTGGGGAAAGGACATATATTTTGATAAGTGTTTGGACAGGGGCTCTAGGATCTTACAGGAAGGGTCAGTAAAAGTTTTCTAAAGGACAGGGCTTACTTATTTGGGTCCCCTTAGTAGCAGGCCTTGAGATAGGGTTTGGGTATAATTAGTCTATTTGGGAAATGGTTTTAGTAGGAGAGTGGGGAAGGACAGGAAAGGAATAGCCAATTAAAAGTGAATTATCAAGCAAGTTCCCACCTGGGTAGCTGAAGCTTAATCCAACTGTGAGGATTTGGAAAATGATATAGAACTCAAGTCTCAGATTTATCTCACCTAAGGGAGAGGGATTTGGAGTATTTATACTGACCTCTATCAGTCTTTGGTTGAGATCTGGTCATAAGGGTGTCAACTCTCTTACATTTCCAGCTTGCAGTAAGAGAGGAAGTCTTCACAGACATGCGCATGCACACACACATACACACAAACACACAAATGTGCTTTCCTTTGGAAGCAGGATCAAAAAAAAAAAAACTGGTAAGGGGAGAAATACAGTAATAAAGTTCAGACTGATTTCACAGATACTCCTTGATCTCTTTGGTACAACTATATTACAAAGTTTATTTTGCTTTATTCCAAAAATAAAGTAAAAGACTTTAATTCTTTTACTATCATCACTTCTCACACTTCACTTCCTACTTCCTTTTCTTCCTTAGTCAGATTGTAAAACCAATCACTAAAATTATTTATTTATACATTTTCAAAATGTCTTTAATCCCTTTCCCTTCTTCATAGTCTTCTAAAATATTCCAACACTGGTTAAATTTAACCTCTCCTCCTGCTTTGCATCTAAATCCAGTAGTGGACTGCTAAAGAAAAACCCCACTCCACTGACTACTCAGGTAAATTCATGCCCTCACATACCCAGTGGATGTGGACCACAGCCTTCCCCCTTCCTCCTGCTGCCCCCATTCTCCCAAACTTGCCTATATTGTAATGGCCTGGTGGTCAAATTTTAATAGCTATGCCTCAGTTGACAGTCTTGCCTCTTAACTCACTGAGACAATGAATGCAATCATAAAACAAAATGCTTCATCTTTGACTTGACTTCAAGTATACCTTAACTATAGTAACCAAAAGCTATCGTAACCATATAACTATATAACCAAAGCTATAGTAACCAAAACAATGCAATACTGCCACAAGAACAGAGACATACACCAATGGATATGAACAAAAAAAACCCCTAGATATAAAACAATCCTCATATTGCCATCTGATCTTTGACACAACAGACAATAACATATACTGGGGAAAAGAATCTACATTGAATAAGTGATGCTGGGAAATCTGGATAGCCACATGTGGAGAACTGAAACAGGATTTATATCTTTACTCTTTACTCAACTATAAAGATTTGTATCTTTACCACTTAAGAATTACATTATAATTGATAACAGACTTCACCCTAAGGCATAAAAATATAAGAATTCTAGAAGGAAATGTTGGAAAATCCCTTATAGACATTGGCCTATGCAAAGAATTTATGAAGAAGACCCCAAAGGACACCATATAGCAACAAAATATTAACAAAATGGAACCTGATTAAGTTAAAAACATATACAGCCAGGAAAATGATAAAATAGAGTGAATAGATAAGGTATTCTTATGAATACCTAAGAATGGGAAAAAATACACGGTGGCCATAAAGTTCATGTGTTATTTAAAATAGTGTGCAATTTATACATTATATACAACTTCTAGTATTCTATCTGCCATTGCAATGTAAGTTAAGATCCCCCCACTTGATATACAAAACATGTTTTCAATTAATGTACCACTCACCTCCCCAATGGTTGTCTCTCATATCTGCACATCATGTATGTCTGCTCAAATTCAATCAAGAATTTAATTCTTCTCACCTCTTCCCAACCTATGAATACTGTTTTATAGACATTCTTACACTATTGGAATATATTTTCGCAATGAAGTATATATTCTCAGAAAAAAACACTATATTGACATCCATAGTGTTGACCTGCATAATTTTAAAAAAGAGATACAGTAGAACCTCTTTAAGTTGACCACTCAAGGGACTGTAACAAACCGGTGAACATAAGGAACTAGGTCCACTGCATTGATACATAATATATGTGGTGCATGTCTGGTCTACAAAAATTAGGTCAACTTAAGGAAGTGGTCAATGTAGGGAGGTAGCCAGCAATAGAATTTTTACTGTAATTGTAATGTTCTAAATGTCCATTCTAAAACATAAATGTGGAGGTGAGTTGCTGAAGGTTTATTCCACCACATCTTGGTATCCTTGATATTAAATCATGTGGCTATATAGAGTCACTGACAGAGTGACTATGTTGAATTTCATACCTTTCTCTTCAAAGAGTGATGAAAATAGTTACTTAAGTAATATCTCCTTTCTCTATCAAATGTTACAAAATCACTTTAGAAAGTTCTTTATATTTATAATTTAAAAACCAAAGTCTCCTTTTTAGAAATAATTTTATTGAAAGGATGTAAAAATTTCTTTCTAGTGTTATTGAATGGCAGTTAATTCTCAATTCAATTTTCTGCATCTTCTGAAAAATGTAGCACTGAAAAAAATCATGCTTTCCAATCAATTGCAATTACGTGTCTACCAACCTAAGAATCATTGAATCAACCTTTAAATTAAAGCATCAGTTAAAAAAAGATGTTCATTAAAATAAGTTTTTAAACAAAATTAAAAGTAATATTCCAAGCTAATATTTCTTGGTTAAAACTTTTAACTTTGAAATTCACATGGCAAAGCAAACTAAGTAAATAAAGCACACCTCTCACTAGCCATAAACCCTAGTACATGGAGTGGGAAACGCAGCTAAATTATTGCCACATTACATGATCAAAGACAACTAACGTGCACCTAAACATAGGAGTTATTTGTTCTGTCCAATTTAGACTTATTTACATTCTAGAAAGTGTAGAATTTATTTAATTGTCACCCTAATAAATGGTTCTCTGATCTAATTGGTATAATTACCAAAATGCACACACAGTATAATGTTTTTAAATGACTCAAACCAACAGGCTCGTGGGATATCTTTCTATTAAAAGGGTGTTATTTATAAGCTTATTCAAAGTAACCTTCTACATATGGATATCCACTCCAAATATTTGCTAGTACATTTTATCTTCAGATCTATGGTAAAGAAAGAATATTAGAAGCAATTTGTATGATTTTTATCCATTTTAACAAGACTGAAAACTTAGCAAACCAAGGGAGATCCTTTCCAACTAAAATTTATCAGAGCTGGACTGGATATACTTTGTTGTTTACCAAAACATGTATGATGAGGCTTAAATAAATGATTATTCTAGTCCTCTATCAAAATGTTTGAAACTCTCCTTTAATTTTTTTTTTTTTAATCATAGTCTGTCTCTTGTTCTCTGTGGTGCAAAGTATCATGAAGACAAATTCAAGAATTACTACAAAGGTAGCATCTTTTCTTCCTTGCAGCAAAAAAGATGAATGTTTGACTCATGAAAGTTATGAGCTGATAAAAAATAGCTATTCCATTTTGTTTCTCACTCTTGACATGATATAAATTTCAGTGGAGGCCTTAGAGATTCTTAAGAAGGAAAATAAAAAGCAAAATCCTCCAAAAGAATTTGTCTTAAGGAGAGCACTATTATTTTTAGGTTTCTCACAAACTTTAGAGGTCCTTTCTGCAGCACTTTGATCTGCTGGTAATTTTATAGTTATTTTGAATACTTTGTAACATAGGTAGCAAAATAATGAAAGATCTGGGGACTAAAGTGTAAAAGCTATAGAGTTTACAGTAGTTTTGAAGATTGGCTTCCTGAATGGATTTGCTTGACTGCAACTCAATCTTTTATGAGGCTCCAGTCTTCCTCATCTCTAAAAGGTATTTTGCTTAAATAGCTTTAAATCCATTTATGTGGAAATTAAAATCAAATACGGTATCCCTAAGTGTTCTTCATTAATTTTGATTTTTAAATGATTAATTTATATGTGATTTTTGTACCTCTATTTTATATGAGCATTTGTATGTTTAGTGTTGATACCAAGACACAATTCGATTTCCTCCTCTGAGATAACTCTCATTACATTTAGTTTTCACATCACAATCTGGCATTCCAGTCTTCTTGAAGTTTAATTCCTTTATTGAAGTTTAGCTGCAGATGTCCTCTGCTTGATGTGATATTCTCTGCTGGAAATTCGCATTATAAGCCTGCTATCATTTAGTTCAAGAAAGACATTCTTCCCTAGTTTAAACACCTGGGGGATACAGTGTATTTGTCATTAATTTTTTAAAGAAATTTGGAGTGGTCATTTCTTGTTGTGATTGTTAAACTTCTGAGCATCTTTTATTATTTAAGCTTTTAAGTTTTTTTATCCTTTAGCCAATATAAAAATTTTATCTATATTTCCTTACATAGATCTGTGTTCTGAAATAATGGCTCATCTTCCAGGTTTTGAATGTTATGGCATGACTTGGGTGTGTGTGTGTGTTATGGATAATGCTAGATTATGGGGAAAATCAAGACAATTTGAATACCATAACACTACCCACAGGAAATGCATATCTATTTATATAAAATTCAGTCATAAAGAGAAACTAGAATGTCCTTTTTCATCAGGAAACACCAGAGAGTGATCAACATGGTTCTGTAGAAACAAATGTTAAACCAGAATGAAATTGGCAGTTTTGTTCTTTGCCCCAGTTACAAAAATTCTTCAAACTTAAATTTCTCCAAAATCGTGTGTACAAAGAAAGGGGGAAGAGAGTACAGGGGAATTTACTTTTAGCTAAGAAAAAAAATTGGGTTACTTAGATAGTGCATATTATTTCCAATAGATTCAAAATTGTATTTATCTGTGATATTTTCATTCAAAGGATCTTTTAGAAATTAGGGTTTCAGAACGATATTTCAAAAATCAACATTGAAAGTTTACATACAACATATGTATTACCATAAATTACCTTTCATGCTGCTGCATGTCCAGAGAGTAAACTAATGAAGAAAATGATGAGGATCGTGATGAGAAAGATAACATTTGTTGATTTCTTACTAGTCAACACATTAGTGTACATTTTCCCATTGCCTTTGATGTATATAATATGTTCAATGGACTTTAACAGATGAGGACATAACATCACCCACCTCATACAATTTCCTACTTTTTAAATTAAATACTATGGTTAAAATGATTATAAAATTCAATTCTAAAATGCACATTATTCACACAAAAATATTCTTAAACTGTTATGGATTTATATTTTATCTTTTTAAGCCTACCATTAATGTAAATGTATTCACTAGACCTTTAGGGTTTTGTCAAAGAATGCTAACTATTTTCAAAGCATTTCTTATTCATTGGTAGCAGTTCATACTGAAATTCAGAAGTTAGGAGGACTAGGATAAGTTACTCTTGTCCAATCAGTGCTAATAAGCAAGTTAAATATAGACATTTCCTCAAATCAGCTAATAGGATTACATTCCAGCAGACATTGTTAATTCAATTAAACAGAAAAGATCTAAACTAAATTATTCATATTAATTACACAAAAAAATAAACTTAGCCAACACAACTCTCTGTATAATCTGCTCAGAAATTAAGATTTTTCAAATCACTGACAGTTTGATCAAAGTAAAAATAGTAAATAAAATGCCTCTAATTGCATTAAATACCTCCTAAATTTCAATAAATAGATATCAGATGAAATTTGAATTAACACAAAATTAATATTAAAACATACATTAAGAAAAACATGGTTCAAATATAATGTACTTGTGCCAAATGGCCTTCTATGACAAAGTTTTAAAAATTATGAAGTCCTTGTACACATATTTTTTTATCAGATTTTGAAATATTTGCTTATATCTAATGAGGTATCATGGAGATGAGATTTAAGTCTAAACATGAAGTTTATTTATGTTTCCTAAACATCTTATAACATAATCTGAAGGTAATGCTATACAATATTTTTAATAACTTTGTATATGAAAGAAAGTTTTGGTTGCGTTGTGATTGCATCCTATAAGATGAGATCAGATTTGGAATTTTTTACTTAGAGCATCATGTTGGTTTTAGAAAGTTGGTTCAAAAGTTTTATATTTTAGAGCATTTTTGGATTGGAGACATCCTTACTCCAAACATTGGATTCCTTTTGGCTATGGAACATTCAAACTGTATATATACATGTAACTTCCTTATACATATAAATGTGTGTATGGTTTTTAAACACTATGCCCTTGTGTTGGACATGACAATTTATTAATAATTTGCCTGCCATATACAATCACTTTTACCATAACTTGTCTTCTTCAAATTCTTAAAGAGATATTCAGCACACCAGCAGACCTCACCTGAATGGTTATAGGTATAAGCATACCTCATTTTATTGAACTTCACTTTATTGCACTTCACAGATATTGTGCTTTTTACATATGAAAGGTTGTGGCAACCCTGCATTGAGCAAGTCTATGGGTGTCATTTTCCCGAAAGCATTTAATCAC
Source organism: Loris lydekkerianus (assembly GCA_963574355.1). NCBI lineage: Eukaryota > Metazoa > Chordata > Mammalia > Primates > Lorisidae > Loris > Loris lydekkerianus. The sequence goes on from CAUYPK010023337.1 coordinate 9,076, forward strand.
TTGGTATCTCTGTGTCAGGTTTTGGTAATTCTCACAATATTTCAAACTCATTATTTTTGTATGTATTACAGTTATCTGTGATCAGTGCCCTATTTTTTATTTTAGATTAATATGAGGGTACAAACCATTAGGTTACAATGTTTGCATTTGTTAAGTGAGGTCCCTGTTGTAGTTGTGAGGACCCCTGTTGTCCCCTGCATCTATAGGCAATACACATTGTGCCCACTAGGTGGGAGCACACCAATTCCCCTACCCCCTCTGTCTTCCTCTCTCTCCCCTCTCTCCTATCCTCTCCTCCCAACTTGAATTAAACTGAGTTTTCTCTTGTGTGGGCATGTCTTAGTCCAGCTACTGGCTTCATATTAGTATTGAGCATGTTGGATACTTGCTTTTCCATTTTAGTGACATTTTACTAAAAAGAATGTTTTCCAACTCAATCCAAGTTAATACACAGATCGGAAGTCTCCTTCTGTTTATGGCTGCATAGTATTCCATGTTATACATATACCACCATTTGTTAATCCTTTTCTGGGTTGATTGGCTTTTAGATTGTTTCCACATCTTGATGATTATAAATTGAGCTGTGCTAAATAGTCTAGTGCAAATGTCCTTATGATAAAATAATTTTTTTCTTCTGATAGATGCATAATAATAGGATTGTGGGATTGAGTTCTTTAAGGATGCTCTACACTTCTTTCCAAAGATGCTGTATTACTTTGCAATCTCATCAATGGTGTAAAAACGTTCCCTCTCTCTACGTCTGCACTAGCATCTGCAGCTTTGGGACTTTGTGCTGTGGAGAGATTAGTGCTCATTGATGTCATTTTTGTTATTGCTTCAGGGTACCACAAATGACACCGAAAAAGGCATCAAACTTTATCAATAAATGTGTGTATTCTAACTGCTCCACTGACCAGCAATTCCCTCATCTCATTCCCTCCCCTTGAGCTTCTCTAGTCCCTAAGACACAGCAGTACTGAAATTAGACCAGTTAATAACTATACAATAGCCTCTCACTGTTCAAGTGAAAGGAAAGGTCACATGTCTCTCATGTTAAATCAAAAAATGGAAAAGATTGAGCTTAGCAAGAAAGGTATTTGAAAGCTGAGATAGGTTGAATGCTATTCCTTTTGCATCAAACAGTTAGCCAAGTTCTGAGTGCAAAGGAAAAGTTGTTGAAGGAAATTAAAAGTGCTACTTCAGTGAACACACAAATCACGATAAAAGTGGAACAGCCATATGGCATATATAAAAAAAGTTTCAGTGGTCTGGATGGAAGATCAAACTAGCCACAACATTCCTTTAAGCCAAAGCCTAATCCAGAGCAAGGTTCTAACTCTTCATTTCTGCAAAGACCGAGAGAGTTGAGGAAGCTGCAGAAGAAAACTCTGCAGCCAGCAGAGATTGGTTTGTGAAGTTTAAAGAAAGAGGCTACATCAATAACATAAAAATGCAAAGTGAAATGATTGAGAAGCTGAATAAAGTTATCCAGATCTAGCTAAGATAATTAACGAAAGCAGGTATACTAAGCAGATTTTTGGTGTAGACAAAACAGCTTTCTATTGGAAGAAGATGCCATCTCTGATATCAATGCTAGAGAGGAGAAGTCAATGCCTGGCTTCAGCGCTTCAAAGGACAGAGTGATTCTCTCATTAGGGGCTACTGCTCCATTACCATCGCAAAAATCCCAGGACTCTTATGAATTATGCTAAATCTACTCTGCCTATGCGCCATAAATGAAGAAACAAAGCTTGGATGACAGTACATCTATTTAAAGTCTGGTACACTAGAGAGTTTATTCCTATTGCTGGGCCTTACTGCTAAAAAAAAATTCTTTTACAATATTGGCAGTTTACCTGATCACTCAAGAGCTCTGAAGGAGAAGTATAAATAAATCAATGTTGTTTTTATGTCTGCTAATACAGTATCCATTTCATGGATAAAAAAGTAATTTTGACTCTCCAGGCCTATTATTTTAAAAACACATTTTGTAAGGGTATAGCTGCCATAGTGATTCCTCTGATGGATCTAGGTAAAGTACATTAAAAATCTTTTGGAAAGGATTCATCATTCTAGATGCCATAACATTGATGATTCATGTAAGGAAATAAACATATCAACATTAAAAGGAGTTTAGAAGAAGTTGATTCCAACCCTCATGGATAAGTCTGAGGAGTTCAATACTTCAGTAGAGGAAGTAACCACACATGTGATGAAAATAGCAAGAGAATTGAAATTAGAAATGAAGTGCCAAGATCTGATTGAATTCCTGAAATCTCATTGTAAAACTTGAACAGATGAGAACTTGCTTCTTATGGATGAACAAAGAAGTGGTTTCTTGAGGTGGAATTTACTCTGGGTGAAGGTACTGGGATCATTGTCAAAATAACAACTGTGATTTGGAATATTACATAAACTGAGTTCATAAACCATGGGCAGAGTTTGAGAAGATTGTCTCTCATTTGAAAAGCATTCTACAGTGTATAAAATGCTGTCAAACAGCATCATATGCTCCAGAAAAATCCTTCATAAATGGGAGAGTTGATTACTGCAAGAAACATCATTGTTACTTTATTTTCAGAAATTGCTACAGTCCCCCAACCTTGAGCAGCCACTACCCTGATCAGTCAGCAGCTATCAACATCAAGGAAACATCCTCTACTAGCAAAGACATCAGACTCACTATAAGCTCAGATGTTTCTTAGTATTTTTTAATAATAAAATAATTTTAAAGTTTATGCATTTTTAGACACAATGCTATGGTACCCTTAATATATTACAGAATAGTATAAATATAACTTTTATATGCACTGGGAAACCAAGAAATTTCATTTGACTTGATTTATTGCAATATTTGCTTTATCATAGTGGTCAGGAACTAAACATGCCGTATTTTTGATGTTTGCCTAATACTTAGACTGGAGGCCATATCTGATCCTAGGGTATCCAATCAATAGTTAATCAACATTTTCTTAAATTATATAAAATAAGAGGTCCAGAAACTATAGTGAGAAGACAAAGTGTTCTGAATTGGACAAGTTATATTTCAGGTTATTAAATATGAAATGTCCTACTTTCTTAAGTACTCAGTTTGACAATTGATATCTTTGACATTTCTCTGTGATATGTCTTGGCTTATTTTTATTGTGAAGATACATCCTCATTCTTTCATATACACATTTTGGCCTGTGATTGTCTTTCAACTATGTTTTAAGAGCAATTTTTGTGAACCATGGAAAAGTAAAACATTTGTGTTATTTTTCAATATGAGTTTTGTCGTGAAATCAATGCACTGAAGAGAGCTCAAAATATCAATGAAGTGTTTGGGAAGGACGTGGCTAATGAATATACAGCACACCAATGGTATGAGTTCTGTTCCAATGATTTGAATATTGAAAATGAGCCACGTGGATGACCTGAGACCAACGTGAATAATTTGATGAGCTGAAAGCTGTAGAGGAAGCAAATTAATCTCAACCTACACGTGAATTAGCAGCAAAATTTGATGTTGCTATTCCAACAATACTGGAACATTTTAAACAAATTGGAAATGTAAAGAAGCTTGATAGATGGGTCTACACAAATTAAATGAACAGCAGAAGAAAAATCATCTGGAATCTTGCCTTTCTTTACTGTCACGACATGAAGGCAAACCATTTCCACACTAAATTTCTATGTGTGTAAAAAATGTATTCTTTTTGACATTTGCAAGCCTTTGACACAATAGTGGGATACAGATAAGGTGCCAAAACATAGCCCAAAGCCAAACATTCATCAGAAAAACCTAATGGTGTCTGTTTGGTGGCCCAGCTCTGGTGTTATCCACTACAGCTTCATGAAATCTGGACATTAGGATACAGGGGATGTCTCCTGTTAACACAAGGAAGATGCTTGAGATTAAGCAGCTGAGACTGGTCAGTAGAGACAGGCCAGTCCTCTTGCAAGACAACACTCTATAATGTATGTCACTCACACAATGCTACGTAACCACAGAAGCTAGACTTGGAAACTCTCTGTCCCCTACCATGTTTACCAGACTTTGCACCAACTGACTCCTACTTTTCATAGGATTGGACCACTTCTTGCAAGGAAAAATATTCCTTTTTCAACAAGCTGTGGAAAACCCCTTCCACGATTTCGTCACCACTTGCTCTCCAGGATTCTTTGCTCCTGTCACACCCAAGCTACCCATAAGATGGTAAAACTGTGTTGACAGTTTAGGCTCATACTTAGACTAATTGTACTGCTTTCTGATTGAGATATAATAAAATATACTTTTGATTCAAAATCAGACATTTCATATTTTTGAACAGAGCTAATGTCATACATAGCGAATTAATGACACCTTCTAAATTACAAATACACAGAAACGATGGGCAGAGAAATTTGACTGCAGACTATGGAACAAGATACCTGCTGGATCAGAAAATTGTGAGACTTCTGTATTTGTTTTAAGATGTGTTGGTGTCTGTGAGCCCACATTCCATTTTCAAATCCTTTTAAAAACTCACCCAGCCTGTTTTTTTAGACTATATTAAATGGTGTTTATTCTCTATAATGAAAATGATTTTTTGTTTTGCTTTAAGATAAACATATGAAACTTGTCAATAATCCTAGTGTATCAGGTCTGTATCTGAGGAGGATGTTACAAAATACACACCCTTCTGGATGGCTTGGAAGGGTTTTTAGTCTGTTTTCCCCCTGAAAAATATTTTAATCTCCATATGGGGTTATGAAATAAAACATACTACTCTTTGTTAAATTTCAATTTCAATAAACCACAAATAATATTTTAGTGTAAATATGTCCCACATATTGCACAAAACATAGTCATACTAAAAATACGTTATTTGTTGTTTATCTTAGAATCAAATTTAATGAGGCATCCTGTATTTTTATTTCTAACTGGCAATGCCAGTACTCAAAGGGAATTTCAAGGCTCAGCTTATAGTCTATTTAATGTAGAGTGGTGGCACAACTCCTTCAAAAGCACAGTAATTTTTTTGTTAATTATTTATTTGATTTCAGTCAGTTTCCTATAACAATGGACACATTCTCTTTCTTTTTTTCTAAAAGATGACTTTCTCTGTAGTTTTAACTGCCAATATTTTAAACTTAACAATATAACATGGGAAGTTCTCATCTGAGTCTATTTTCCATGAGACTTTCTGTTCCATTGAAAAGATTTAATGGGCACATTACTAACTTCTGAGTTTTAACAGTAGGTTTTAGTACCCGGAATCCCCAATTTGGTCTTTGACAGAAGGCTGAGTGTTAATTGGCCTGTGTCACTAATATCCCTCAGTGTTATATTTTCTTGGGGGAAATGTCCCTTTTAGTAAAATGTCTAATTCTTTTCTGAACTCATCTCTTTCTTTAAACCCCTTATCCAATGCACCTAATATCACACAAGTGGCTTTCTGTTTTCTAACTTCTTTGCCTACAACTCAAGCTCATTCAGTATGTAACCTGTCTTCTAAGTAATCACAGGCAACAATTATATTAAAAGCTCCACCTGTACACACACATGATAAGTTGTCATTCATCCAATCAGCAATAAATACCCTCTTCAACAAGTACCTCCCCCTTCTGAAAACCAATGGCACACACATTAGAGTTTTGTTTCAGCAGAATACCACGTACATCTTTCCTTTTCTAGTCAGTTTTACTAGGTCACACCTGTAAGATGATAAAATCTGAGTGGCTTATTACAATTAAGGGTTAATTCCCATTTTCACTACATGATAAACATGCCTGAATTCCTTACGGCTTGGTTTCATGAGGTATATTTATACGGAGATGCAGGCTGAAAGAGTGGTCTCTTATTTGATATACTGCTCAATTTTAGAAGAGAGACGGATGCTTCCTGCAGGCTTCTCAAAGTAGGTTTCCTATTTACTTCCACTCACATTTCATTGGCCAAAGTCAGTCACTTAACAGAGCTTAACATCCCTAGTTAAAGAAGTATAATCTTATCTCAGAAAAGTTAAATAAGTAAATGGGGGGTGTACCATATTATCAAGCAATGTTTTAATAAACGTTTAACTTTAGAACAATTTAGGTATATGTTAATAACATCTTACACTAGTATAGGTCATTTATCTCAATGAGGGAATCAATATTAATATTATTATTATTAACTAAAGTTCACATTTTATTCAGATTTCTGTAGTTTTCACCTGATGTCTGCTAACTATTCCAGGATCCCTTTCAAGATACATTTAATTGTAATATTTCCTTAGATTCTTTTGGCTATGACCTTTTCTCAGAATTTCCTGATTTTTACAGATCTTGGTTCACAGTTTTTAGGATTACTGGCCAGGCATTTTTCAGAATGTTTTGGAATTAGGATTAGACTGGGGTTATCGGTTTTGGGGGGGGGAGGGGAGATAGAAGACCACAGAGATAGCGTGTAACTCTCATGACATCCAGGTCAAAGTTATGTGCTGTCCATATGACTTTTCACTGTTAATGTTAATCTTGATCATTTTGTTGAGATAAAATTTATAAAGTTCATCCACTGTGAAGTGATTCTTTATTTTTCTCTATTCCATACTTCATAAGGAAGTCATTATATGACAATTACTTTTAAAGAATGGGGATTACTCATTAACTCCCTGGAGTATTTACATAAATTATTTGGAATTATTATGGGTGAGTTTGGCCTATTACAAATTCATGTATTTATTCAATCATTTATTTGTATCAGTATACTCAAGGATATTTATTTTAGACTCTAGTCATAACCCAACTTCATTTGGGGAGTCATATTTTTCCAGTTTTGATCATTGCAAACCCTTTTAGCTGGCTCATGTGTCCCTTTAATATATCCACATCAGTTTGTGAATATGCACATGTGTGAGCATTTCCATTATTTCTAGATATTACAGGATGCTCATCTTGTGTATTTTCTGCCCCAGTCCTAGAATAAGTCCTTTCTCCAGAAGCCCTGTTTCCTTTCACTGGGGAATAGTATTAGACACCAAAATCTGAGCTCTAGGTGTGTCTGATGGTTAACTTCTTGTGTCAATTTGACTGTACCACTGAGTTCCCAGAAAAAAATAAAGATATGAATGAAATTCTGGTTTTATCACATCTCTTGCATCTAGCTCTTCCTCAACATGAATATGGCACAGTTGTTGAATGAGAGTAGGAGAAGGAAGGACAAATATCAATCCATTGCTTTTCAGAAGCTGTATGTACAGACTGAGTTTATTGATGCCATGGCCAGTGAGATAGCCAATTTTCTGAATCCTAGTGTTGCGTTCTCACTTACAGAAGATTTTTACCTTGAAAGAATAATGAGTGGAAATAAGTCCAAATCAAGGTGCAGGATTTGCTGAGCGGTACTTCCTGCTCTTCTATTACCATGTTTGGGTCTTTGGATGAAACTTTTAACGTATCTTAGTTTGTCTCAGTTTCTTCTGAAATAAAGAGGTTGATCTTAGTTCTAAAATCACAAAATAATGATTAAGATTTCACTACTTGCGTCTTTGTTCAATGAGGTAAATGGAGAAATACTATTATTTAAGGATTTTGGCCTATGTATTTCATACACAAATACAAACTTAATAACCAAATCTTGGGAGAGTATTAAATACCTTCTAAAACATAGGACTGCAAAGTGAGAAACTTTAATTATATAAATACCTAAATACTTGATGGCTGAAATTCTCCATTAAGTTAAATTTAATGATTAAACTAAAATTATCCTCCAATATTCACCACACAACCAGAATAGCACTTGAGTGGCAGTTATATTCAGCTTTGAAATATGCCAAATTTGTGTTTATAAACAATCTTCATTAAGTCTGACAGGCACTGTTGATCTGAGCTAAGACTCTAATTCTGGGCATCTAAGGCCTCTGTCCTCTCTTTCTTCATCTCTTATTGTTTTCCTGATGAGATGAATTAAAATCCTTATTTGTTATGCATGTGGCATACCACTGCTTTTCCTGCTCATCTGTGCTTATAAGATTTTACCCTGCTTGCATAAGTGTTCACGAGCCCTCAATTTTGAACAGCTGTGAAGAAGGTTGGTTAACTATTTGTAAACACCACCCAATGATCCTTGACGGTTATGGCAGTCTTGCAGAATACTGAAGTGCTACTTTATTGGGAGTGATAATGACACTGTCATGTCCAGAGGCCTAGTTATTGCACCAATATTGAACATTATCATTTAGTTGGCTGGTGTAATATAATGAATTAGTCACGTGTTTTTTAATAAGACTACATCCACTTTTTTTTTTCCACAGTAGAAAAAAATGATGTGTACAATTATGGGTTTTATTGATATAATTCAGCCTTGCACGATTATTAAGATTTCTAACTATCTGTGTTTGTTAGCTTTCAGAACCAAACAGAATATATACTGTGGATCTCTTCTTTTATTAAAAACAAAGACACCAAGTTTATGCACCTAGTGATTGGCATGAATTTGATGATTACTAATTACTAGTTATGTATAAATGAGAGATTATTTGAAATGGAAAATAAGACATGGGGAAGATAAAAAATAAAACCAATGGAAACAAAGTTAATAATCTTTATAAAAGTAATATTGTTTTTAATTATATTGATAACATTCACATATTTTATTTAAAACAGTATTAATATATAAAATTATATACAATTATATTTTTCTATGTGATAAATGAGCTTAGAAATAGCAAGCGCTTTTATTATATCCAATTAGAGGTTTGCTCCAAGGGGACACTCTTAATAATGAAGGTTGAATGATGGAGATGATTGCTGTTGAAAAAGGGTCTGGCATCTACCAGGAGATCAGTAAATAGCTGTTGAATAAAGGCACAAAAATTTATGATGAAGGCTCCCACTTTTTTTTTTGAGCTCATGTAGCTAGTTAAATTACAAAGATGTAAATAAAATCTATGTTTCTCATTGCAATTCAAGATCTGTGCTGCTGCCATTTTTATGCATATAGCTTTGTATGCCAAAATCTTCCTTTACATTACTAAAATAATTCTGTAGTTTTCTATAAATACTTTGTGCCTGCTTTTCATAAAGTACGCACATTACTGAAGTATTTATAAAGTTGTTGCTGATGTGAATAAGACTTATTTTTAAATTTTATTCTCCAACTGGCTTTGGTAGGAATAAAAATAATGCCATTTATACTAAATTTTCTTTTATAACCTAAAATATTTTGAGTGCTGACTATGTACAAGGAACTGTGCTAGGAGTTGAGATAAGTGGTAAGAAGTACAGAGAATCTGTCTTCAGGTTGGTGATAATCAACATTAGCTAATTGAGGAAGAGCACAATGAGGAATTCCTGAATAAACTTCAGAGAAGACTATGTTTTACTTCATACCAATTCTTGGAGAACTAAAATAAAAAATGATGTATTTAATCAATTAAAATTTTATTTTAATTAATTTTATTTTCATTAAGTAATTTTGTTTAGTTGATGCCTTGAATTAATATTTAACTTAATTAATATTTTTACTTAATGAAAATATAATGATTTTAAAATATCTAATATAATTTTGCATCACTGGCCTTTTAGAGAAAGTCATTTTTTACACATATATACAAAGTTCTGTGAAGGAGAAATTCAATAAAGTTCTATTATTGATGTATTTGGGGTGGGCAGTTACGACGAGGCATTAGGGCTGAAATCATTTGCCATTATGAGGGTCACTTGATTTTCTTAACTTAGTTTTATTTAAATTGAAAATACTGCATTATTTTAAAATTCTAACCTAAAAACTAGTGGCAAATCCTATTTGGAAGGAAAATAAAATTAACTGTGGATTATCTCTGTGATAGGCACTAAAAAATGCAATTTTATTATTCACTAAGCCTGATACGTATTACAGGGCAGGGATGTTATCATGGCTCTGACAACTAGTAGCAAAGGAGTGGCCATACCTATATTTCTATTAGGTAGTAACATGATCATTATGTCATAATTGTTGAAAATTACAGACATCAATCTTACCTGCAGGAGATTATCACAAATTCCCTTTGGGTACCATTGTTTTAAGACTATCAATAGTCAATCATCTAAGTAGTAAGAATAATTTTTACCTTTAAGCAATTTGTCAAATTAAATCATTTTGGAAATCAGAATTCCAGTTTGGAGATCCATTTTCTTCATTCAATTATAGTTTTAGGGTATAAAAGTGAGGAATGCAATCAAGGGAAAGGAATAGTATAATTACAGTATATCCAAGCCAATGGCTTATATCTAACTCAACTGGTACTAAGAAGGACGCTCATTCCAATTCATGACCTGAAGCACATGTGAAATAAGTCGCTCACCTAGTAAAGATCTCAAAGTGACTAAAAACACATACCTCACAAAATACTGGAGTGTGAATGTGCTAGGGTATGTTTGGAGGAGTCTTGGTGAATAACCAAAATAACACAATCTTTTTAAGCACTCCCCCAGTTCTTCAAGAAAAGATGAGCATAGAGTTAAGGGGCAATCATGGGCCAGTGTCAATGGAAGTAAAGAAAATGAGGGCATACTCTTTCTATTCTGCAGGTTAATTAGGTCTTGCTAAGCCAGTAAATACCCTAGTCAACACAGAGTGAAGTCTGCATAGCAGGACTTTGTAGAGACTTTGAAGGTCCTTAAGAAATGGGTTTTGCAATGTCCGGTAACAGCCAGTGTGATTAAAGCAACTCCTATTCTTAAGATGTTGGGGTATTTTGATGAATAGAGAAGTTTTAAATCAATTACCTATGCAAGATCCCTAAATGTTCAAGTAACAATTTAGGTAATTTTTTAAAAATCTGCTTTGAGTGACTATGGTGAACCATTGATGCTTATCTCATCAGTTACTTTCTTCCCTTTCAAAAACTTCACATCTGAACAGAAAGCTCTGGAAGACAATCTCTTTCATAATTAATGTCTATGTCTTTGGTATTAATTAATGATGGTTATATGTAGTGGGTGATATTAAACTTGTAGGATTCTGGAAACTTTGCTCTGCTAAAATGTCATTTTATTTAAATTCCATAAGATTGTCCTTTTTATACTAATGTAGGATTTGATGACAGATTGTAATTAAACTATAGTCAATGGGCATAACATTCACAAGCAATTAGATATATTGTCTTTGTTCCTCTGCTGAGAATAAGTGTTAGCTTTGTGGAATCACTAAGATGTATCCCTCTGCCCTCACTTTTGTTTTAGCACCTGCTCAGTGCAAAGAGAACACACAGAATTCTGCAATGTTTTTATTCTATTACTGCTTGCAATATCTACTTCACATTCCACTAGAGAAATTTAATGAATACAGGAATGCAAAGTGCCATTTAAACGTTTCTCTACGTTCCCTTCACCTTTCATGTTTCTCCCACTGTATAACCTCCCTCCCTTTCCTATAGTTCCACTTTCTTTTTAATTGACAAAGCTGAAAATGAGCAGGGCTCAAAGTACTAGAATATCTTATTATAACTCATGCACAAATACAAGAGACCCTATTATGACATCCAACTTTTTGGATATTGTTCATATTTTCTCTTCAAATTCATAAAAAAACCCACATCAGAATTCAAATTTCAAAATAACAAGAACATTTGCATTGACAGATACGAAGATACTGTCACAACTGGGCCTGGTTATCTTTCTTCCCAAATTCTTCACTTTTAAACACTTTCTTTAATACATATACACATATGATTGCTATATGGCTGTACCTTACATATTCTTGAGAAAGGACATTAATGAAAATCATTAAATATTGTTTCTCCAATAATGATGTGGCCTCCTCACTGGAGATAGCTGAAAGACCATTTTCATCATTACATTTTTGTCTGAATGACTTTTTATAATCAAAAACATTATAAGTAACTGTCACTGCTCTGTCTGCCAAATTCCAAAGGGCCTTATGAAAAATACATAGATATACACACAAATATGGACACCTATAAAATTGCATATATGATGAAGGTGGGGCTGTGTTTGAACCTCAGAGGCTCCTACTCCCCTGGCTCTTGATCCCCATAGCAACATAGCTTTTGGATCAGTCAAAAACCTCACAGAGACATATGCAAGAGTTCACATCTTTTATGCTGGACCTCCTCAGGATACGCTAATTTGCTACAGCTGCGCCCATGCCCATTTACTCTGAGGGTCCTGGCAAGCCCAGCATTGATGGCTGACAGGTGTGGGAGCTACTGGCTCAGAGGGAACAAAAATTAACCCTGCTTCTGCCAGAACCCACCCTATAGTAACAATGCACTGTTGTTCTCACAACAGAAGTTCTAACAAATGTCAGCACTTAGTGGAGAACCAGAGGCTGATTCATGACTCTTCTGCCTGAATAAGGGATAACTTCATTTCTCACCATGATCAACTATGATGAATTTTTTATTCAATCAGATCAGAAAGCATTCCATTTCTAAAAGTGCTAGGACATGGGATAATAACTAGAGATACTACTTAGATGTGGGAAGATGAAGGTCTGCAATACCTGGCTCAGTAGTCAAGATAGAAGACCTTTAAATTCCTTAGAAGAAACTTAGCATTCATTGTCTTGCTTACTTCAAGAAGAGGAGTCAATGCTCTGTTCCTTATTCATACTTTTTTTCTCAAAAAAAAAAAAAAGAAAAAAAAAGCTCTTATACATTTTTTAAAGCACTGAGCCATTTTGAAATGGTACATTTTTGGCCATTTTAATTATTTGATTTGTTTTCTTTTCTGGTTGGTGCACAGTTAGAGGCAAAGTAAAACGGTGTGTGCTGGTAGTGGGCCATCATAAAAGGCTCAGATGACAGTGGGAAATTGCTTTTGTGATGAAGGGAAGCATTAATAAAAGCTTCTCTCATGTTTACCCTTTTAAATTGTCCCTAAAGGAGTTGTTTAAGCTACCCTATTGGCAGTGATTGGCTGAAAACCCTGGTTCTGAAGTGTTCTATGTCCATAGGAGGTAGTTGAGTTCAGTGATATCTACCTTTTTGGTTTATTATTGAAGTTTCATTTAAACTCTTTTGTCCCTTGTGATCTGTTTTTTTTTTTTAAAAACCCAAAACCCTAAGTGTTTGCTCATAAAGAAAATATTGTTGTATGTTTAAGAAAATGTCACATTTTGTTTCCTACAACCCTCTCATGGCACTAAGTCATTCTACCTGTGCTTCAGGGCTTCATCAGACACAAGTAACTAGAGATTTTATTTTTTAATTTAGAGGAAAAGTAACCAAAGCAAAATCGAAGTAGGATTTTTTTAGAATGTGTATTTCCTGAACTGCCTTAAATTCAACTATACATATGAGATAGCCAAGAAAGTGCACTAAATAACTTTTATAGGTCACTTGGGAGTCCTTCATTTGAGTCAGAGAGTAAGAAAAGATTCATGTGGTACAGCTGTTGAAGGGTACTCAGCATGAGAAACTAGTGCGAAGTGAAGGCTCCCCTAGGATGGCCTCTCTTATTCCCACTGCTGTGCCATTGCTTAATGCTTGTCTTCTCACCCTCCACTGCATGACAGGTTCTTTACTTAGAGCATCTGCAAAAACAGTTAGTAGAAGACAAGACCTTCTATAGAAACTCAAATGTCCTCTCTGGAGGATCCAGATTGATAAGGGATTCAATTGGTTTTCTATTCAACTTTATTTTTAGTTTTGATTCTTGACATTTTCTCTGGAGAAAAAGGAAGGGAATTTAGATCTATTTAGCAGCTATTGAGGGCCAAAGACTTTCATTGATTTGTAATTATGAATCATTTGATTTTTCACAACCAATTTATAAAATGCAGAGTTTCCTCCTAATTTTATGAATGAAGAAACTATAATCTAATACTAGGTTGAATATCCTCTCTAGTATGTGTAAGAATCCAAACGTTTTTCCTGACCCAAGACTGCCTTCTGTCTTCTATATCAATTTTCCAATTCTGGGAGAAAAAATAGAAAAAAAAATAAGATTTTCTTTAAAAGTGTGTAACATGATGGGTCTTGAAGATTTTCTAGTTTAATTCTTCTTCATGTAACATGGAATGAAATGAAAACGTATAGAAACAAAGAGACTAGCCCCATATCACAAAGTTCTTTTTTCTTTTTGTATAAGTTTAAATGATACATGTTTCTTTCATCAAAATTTTTGCTATAAATTTTGTGTAACTTAGAAAAATGATTATTTTAACCTTGTGCTAGAATAATTAGCATCACAGAACACAGGTCATTTCCATAGCCCCCAAATTTTCCTTATGGTCAATTTGATATTAATTCTCCAATTTTTTACTTTAGACATCACTGATATGCCTTATCTCTCTATAGATTAATTTTTCTTCATCTAGAATTTCATGTAAATGAAATCATATAGCACAAAGTTTCTTTAGATCATCATAATAGTGTTATATTCATTTATATGGTTTGGGGTATCTTAGCATAGTCTTTTTAATTGCTGAATAGTATTTCATTAAAAAGATACATCACATTTTCTTTATCCATTCACTTATTGATGAACATTGGATGGTTTACGATTTTTTTTCCTATTTAAGTCTATAAGCATTTAAGTGCAAGGATTTTCATGTTTCTTAGATTAATACCGTATATACTCGAGTATAAGCCGAGATTTTTCAGCACAAAATTTGTGCTGAGTTTGGGTTTTTTCGGCACAAAATTTGTGCTGAGTTTGGGTTTTTTCGGCACAAAATTTGTGCCGAAAAAAAACTCGGCTTATACTCGAGTATATACGGTAGTGAGAATTGCTTAGTTGTATGTTAAGAAATGATATGTATGACAAACTGATCTCTAAAGTGATTATTTGATTTTATATTCCTACCAGCCATGTATGAGACTTACAGTGCTCTACATATTTGACAACACCTGCTGTTTTCAGTGTTTTAAATTTTAGCCATTATTGTAGGTATATAGCAATATCTCATTGTGGTTTTACCTTTCATTTCTGTGAGGCCTGGAAATGTTGTAGTTCTTGTGTTTGTCAGCCATTCAAATGAATTGAAAATTGTGATCTAAGTATTTGATTACTGCAGCTGTATCAGCACTGGCCCCAAGCCCAGTAATGCTGAGATTCTTGCAGACTCATGGCGGTACTACCTCATTGGATGTGGGTAAGATATGGGAGAATTCCCTGGATTACCATGCACAGTCTCTTATTCCATTACTTCACTGTCTGTGCTGGGCTGTTGAAGCTGGAGGAGGAATGTGCAGATACTCCTTTGTAGCCACCAGCACTAGGTCACATGTGAAGTCATCCCAGTCTTACCCAAAGTTCATGGTGACTGTTGCCTGGCTACTTCTGATGTTTATTCAAAGTCCAAGGGCTCTTTAGTCAGCCGGTGGTGAATCCTGCCAGGACTGGGTCCTTCCCTTCATGGTAGCTTGCTCTGCCTCCAGGATGGGTCCAGAAATGCCATGCAAGAACCAAGTCTTGGACCTGGGAGCTTCATAAGTCTGTTTTGCACTTTATTTTTACTATGGCTGAGCTGGTACTCAAATTTCAAAACAAAGTCCTCTGAACTTTCTCGTTTCCTTTCCCCAAATGGAAGAATACTCCTTGAGCTGCACTGTCTGTAGTTGGTGTTGAGTGGGGGGTATGACATAGGCACTGGCTTGGCTGTCACTGTAGGTGTCTCACTGGTTTGTGTATAACCCATGTCCATTGGCTTCCAACCAGCACAGCTGGAGGAATTGCCCAAAGATTGCAGCCTTTGTACCCCCAACTGCCTCATGAATTTTGACTAGGCCCCAGGATGATTTTTGTTAGCCAGTAGTGTTGTCATATGCTCCCTCTGTGAACACCAACAGGATTCTGCCCTGTGCTGTGTTTCCCTGTGTCAGGGGCAGCCCTGCATTTCAATGCAAAGTCTCACAATTACTAAAGTCTCTTTTACCCAGGCACACAGGTTCTCTCTCCAATGAGTGGGCTGGCACAGCACTACTGGGGGTGGAGGTGGGGTGGCATAGCCAATGAAAGATTGTCTTTTCTGCCCTCTTCCATGTCAATTTCCCATAATGTCAAAACCAGATAGTATAACTGTATAACCAATTTTTGGTTATTTTGAAAGTACTTGCTTGCTTGGTTATTAAGCTTATTGTTCATGCAGAGGGATGATTGTTAGAAGTTTCTAGTTGTACATCTTGCTTCATCTCTCTCCCTCCTTATTTTTATTTAAAGTGAGTTTCTTGTATAAGCATACAGTCAAGTTTTCTATTTTTATTCAGTCTAAAAATCTCTGCCTTTTATTTGGAACGTTTGGAGCATTTGGAGCATTGGAGCTTAATGTAATTATTAATAGTGTTTACATAGGTAATAAGTCTATAGATAGATGCACAGATTTTCTATGTGTACAACTTTTTGTTTGCTCCTTTGCCTTTTTTAAGTTGATATTATTTAGAATTCCATTTTATCTCCCTAGTGACTCCTAAGATAGACCTGTGTACATAAGTGTGTGTTTGCTCGCAGGGGTCCTCAAACCCCGCCCATGGGCCACATGAGGTGGTGCGATTGTATTTGTTCCCATTTTGTTTTTTTATTATACTTCAAAATAAGATACGTGCAGTGTGCATAGGAATTTGTTCATAGATTTTTTTTTTTTTTTTTTTTTTTTAACTATAGTCTGGCCCTCCAATGGTCTGAGGGACAGTGAACTGGCCCCCTGTTTAAAAAGTTTGAGGACCCGTCCTAGGGTTTAAAATATTCATCTTTAACTTATCAAATCTACCTCCAAACATTAGTATACCACTTTGCATATGTGAAACTTAAAATAGTTTACTTCTTTTCTGCTGTCCTCTTTTTGCTATTATTCTCACAATGGTATAGTTTATTCATTTAGGAAGCTTTGGTCATAACAGAACTCATTCATTCTTTTGATTTCCATTAAAAATTCTTGTTTTATTCTACCTGTTTCCCAAAACTCTAAAGAATTTTTTTTTTAAAGAATTTGTGGGACCAAACTTATGGTGCATCTTACAAGGGTACATGTGAAACCTACTAAATGTAGAATATAAATGTCTTAACACAATAACTAAGAAAATGCCATGAAAGCTATGTTAACCAGTTTGATGAAAATATTTCAAATTGTATATAAAACCAGCACTTTGCACCCCATGACTGCATTAATGTACATAGCTATGATTTAATAAAAAAAAAAAAAAGAATTTGTTAATTTATTTCCTCAGTTACTTAAAGTGTCAGTGCAAGTCAGTCCTTTAGGAGTTACTCCTTCATGGTCAAAAGCAGAATTATCTTTAATGTGATTATTCTTAGGAAGCAAAATCTTTCATAAATAAAAAAGAAACTGAACTTCTGTCATAAATCCTGGCTGTGAGCAAATATGTTTGATACATTAAAAGTTTTATGCTAGGATTTGTTAACCTTATTCCAAAGGTGCTCAATGCAACATTTTAAACATTTTATTACATAATGTGTATTTGTATTAGAAATGTATGATTTTAGTAGAAAAATTAGAATATATAGATTTTAAAACTTACATTTTAAGTTACCATACCTACATGAACATAGCTAATATTTTGCTACAGAATCCTAATGTGTATATATCTTATATCATGTATTTCTATGAAATTCACATTACATAAATCATAAATACAACTGTCATAAATACAAACTGACCACAAAAAATAAATAAAAATTTCATAAATACAAACTGACCACAAAAAATAAATACAAACTGACCACAAAAAATAAATAAAAATTTCTTGTATTTCCACCTCTGATTTCTTAATTAGGGTGCTTATCAGTTTTATCTAAATTACAGATAGCCATAGCCTCCTATCCAATTTGTTATTTTTTTCTTTTTTCTGTTAGTCTATTTTCCTCTGATCCTCATTTCACTCAGAGGATTATAATCCTACACATATTTTATCATTAATTATCTTCATATGATTTCTCATTGGAATAAATTCTCAACTTCTCAATATATCTATTATATCTCTTATTTATAATGAAATATTCTCAACTTTCACCATTCTGAACTATTCTGAATGCAGCGTGCATTCTATTGTTTAAATATGCTACTTTCTGTCTCTAGAATATCCTTTGTCCAACCCCACTACCAACTCTCTTTTTGACTTTCTTTTTTACTCATTTACTTGCCTAATCATACTTTCTATGTTAAGATGCAGCTCAAGCATCTGTTTGTCTTAGGCTGAGCTTGGTATGCTTTCTCTTTGCTTCCAGTAAAATAATAGCAGCCAGTACATTCATGGTTCTGTGATAAACATCGTGCTATGATTTAGTAATTTATTTACTTCTTTGTCTCTCACAAAATTGTGAGTTATCTGAAACAGATATCATGCCTTCCATTTTTTAATCACCAGGGTGTAGTAGACCACCTGGAATATATTAACTACTCAATATGTATTTGTTGAATAAAATAATTAAAACCATTACTCATGTGATAATAAAATTGGCACTCTTGATTTCACTGGAACTTCATTTTAGACCTCCACGCTTTCTAGCTGTCCCTTTCCTATAATTCTTTATCAATAATAAGAAGCATCATCTCATGATGTTATGTGATGCTAGCTGAAAAGAACATGAGAAAAATTGAAACTCTTTCCCTTTTAATTGTGATGTCTATTAAAATATTTTTGTCCAAAAACAAAAATATAAAAGTGTATTCAGTAGTAAATAGTAGGAAATTGATGCCAACAGACAAGTCTTCAATATCACATACAAGCTAGTTTGTCATTTGCTGCTTCCAAATTAGAACTGCTCTTGTCTTTGGATTCAATTCCAGGTATTCAATTTAGTTCTTACACCTTTTGATAACTGAGCCTTAATTATCTCAGTGATCACCTCACAGCCTCTGCATTCTCATTTTAGCAGTTGAGCATGGAATTTATACTTACATAGCATTTTTTTTTTTAATTTTTATTTTTTGACCTTTTGGGAAACATTTTACATTTGTTTTGTTGTTGTTGTTGTTGCTTTAATTAAATCATAGCTGTGTACATTAATATGATCATGGGGCATCATACACTAGCTTCACAGACCGGTTGACACATTTACATCACACTGGTTAACATAGCCTTCCTGGCAATTTCCCAGTTATTGTGTTAAGACATTTACATTCCACATTTACTAAGTTTCACATATACCCTTGTAAGATGC
>CAUYPK010023342.1:0-20172 GCA_963574355.1 Loris lydekkerianus
AATTTCTGGGCATAGAGTTTCTGGTAGTATTCAGAGATGATCTCTTATATCTCTGTGGGATCAGTTGTTATTTCCCCTTTATCATTTCTGATTGAGGTTACTAGAGATTTTACTTTTCTATTTCTCATTAGTCTGGCCAAAGATTATCCATTTTATTAATTTTTTCAAAAAACCAACTCCTTGTTTCATTAATTTCCTGAATGATTCTTTTGTTTTCAATTTCATTGATCTCTGATTTGATTTTGGATATTTCTTTTCTTCTACTGGATTTAGGCTTAGATTGTTCTATTTTTTTCCAATTCCATAAGGTGGGTTGTAAGTTTGTTGATGTGCTCTCTTTCTGTTTTTCAAGTGTAAGCAATCTAAAGTGATAAATTTTCCTCTCAAAACTGCTTTTTTAGTATCCCACAGGTTTTGGTAGCTTGTGTTTTTATTGTTGTTATGCTTAAGGAAGTGAATGATTACCTGTTTTATTTCTTCCTGCACCCATCTGTATTCAACAGAAGGTTGTTTAATGTCCATGCCTTTGTGTGAGGCTGAACATTTTTGTTAGAGTTGAGTTACACCTTTAGTGCCTTATGGTCTGAGAAGATACAAGGTAAAATTTCAATTCTTTTGATTCTATAGAGATTGTTTTGTGTCCTAGGATATGATCAATTTTGGAGAATGTTCCATGGAGTGATGAGAAGAATGTACATTCTTTATTTTGGGGATGGAGTGTTCTATATGTGTCTATCGAGTATAGTTGTTCTAGGGTCTCATTTAAATCTCTTATATGTTTGTTTAATTTCTGTTTAGAGGATCTGTTCAGCTCTGTAAGAGGAGTGTTAAAGTCCCCTGATATTATGGTATTATTGGATATGAGATTGCTCAGACTGAGTAAGGCCTGTTTCAAGAATCTGGGAGCATTTAAAGTGGGTGCATAAATATTTAGAATTGAAACATCTTCTTCTTGTATTTTTCCCTTGACCAATATAAAGTGACTGCCTTTGTCTTTTTTTACTTTAGTTGCTTTAAATCCACATGTATCTGAAAATAAGACTGCAACTCCTCTTTTCTTCTGAATTCCATTTGCCTGAAAAATTGTCTTCCAACCCTTGACTTGGAGTTTTAATTTGTCTTTTGAAGCCAGGTGTGTTTCTTGCAGACAGCAAATGGATGACTTGTGTTTTTTAATCCAGTCAGCCAATCTATGCCTCTTCAGTGGGGAATTCAAGCCATTAATATTTACTGAGATAATTGATAAGTGTGGTAGTGTTCTATTCATCTTATTTTGTGAGAGTCCATTGCTTAGTTTTATCTTTTACGTTAGTGTAGAAGTTAGGTTCTATCCTTTAATTTCTGAGTTTTTACTTTACTGCTGATCTATTGTGATCTGCTACTTTTACTGCTGATCCCTTGTGATGGTCAGTGTGTAGAACAGGTTGAATTATTTCCTGTAGAGCTGGTCTTATTGTGGAGAATTTCCTCAATGTTTGTATATCAGTAAATGATTTGATTTCTCCATCAATTTTAAAGCTTAGCTTAGGATATAGAGTTCTGGGCTGGAAATTGTTCTGTTTAAGTAAAGGTAGATGACCATTGTCTTCTTGCTTGGAAAGTTTTATTAGAGAGTCTGCAGTCACTCTGATGGATTTGCCCCTCTAGGTGAACTGTGACTTACTCCTGGCAGCTTGAAGAATCTTTTCTTTTGTCTTGAATTTGGAGAGGTTCATTACAATGTGTCATGGAGAAGCTCGGTTAGAGTTGAGGTGACCTGGGGTCTGATATCCCTCTGAAAGGTGCGTGTCAGAATCTTTGGTGATATTTGGGAAATTTTCATTTATAATAATCTCTAGTATGGCTTTTATTCCCCTGGTGCATTCTTTTTCTTCTCCTTCTGGGATTCCTATAACTCGTATGTTGGAATGCTTCACAAAGTCCCCTAATTCTGTCAGTGAATGTTCTGCTTTCTCTCTCTTCTTTTTTGCCTCTTTTACTATCTGAGTTATCTCAAGAATTTTGTCCTCTACCTCTGAAATTCTTTCTTCTGCATGGTCTAACCTGTTGGTGATTCTTTCTATTGCATCTTTAAGTTCCCTAATTGACTGTTTCAGTTCCTTCAGCTCTGTCATATCCTTTCTATATTCTTCATATCATTCATCTCTTACTTTATTCTGTTTTTGGATTTCCTTTTGGTTATTTTCCACCAAAGCAGTTTCCTTCATTGTTTCCATCATTTCCTTCATTGTTTTCAGCATGTATATTCTAAATTCCCTTTCTATCATTCCTAACATTTCTTTATAGGTGGAATCCTCTGCAGTAGCTACCTCATAGTCCCTTGTAGGGGTTGCTCTGGACTGGTTCTTCATGTTGCCAGGAGTTTTCTTCTAATTCTTCCTCATGAGTGATTTCTTTTATCTGTTTCTTTGCCCTAATTTTCCTTCCATTTCCTCTTGCTCTTTAAGTTGCTGTGCCTGTGGACTAGGGTTTCAATGAGTCCTTTAGGTACAGGACCAGAAGGATGAGAAGGTTGAAGAGCAAGAAGAGATAAAAGAAAGAAAAAGAAAGAAAGAAAGAAAGATAAGAAAAAAGAGAAAGGAGAGGGATGGGTAAAAGGGGATATTGACAAAGAGAAGAGAGGCACAGAAAGAGGGAGACAGAGCAATATAGGTGTACAGTAGGGTACTTTGAAACAACCTTAAAAAAAACCCAACCTCTGGGAGTGCCAGGTTGGGTGGTTCCCTTGAGGTCAGCAGCTCTTTGCTAGCCTGATCGGACCCAGTACCCCACCTCCACCAAGTAGAGAGGAAAGACAAAAATGCTAAAAATCCAACCAAAACAAGCAAACAGAAAACTTTACAGGATAAAATTGGGTGAAAAACCAAATAATAGGGGTAGAAACACTAGCAAAAATGAAGTTCTAATTATTGAAAAAGGCAACAATGGGAAATTATAATTAAACTAGAAAATGGAGGGAAAAAAAGAAAAGAAAAATCTATAGGGAAAAGGTTGAAATTAAAAAACAAAACAACAACAACAACAAAAAAAAAGCAGTATATATATATTGTTGAATATTGTCTGGGCAACAGGTGATCTTCTGGGGTATGAGATGTTAATCACAATAGTGATATGATTGTAGGCCTCTGCTGATTTCTCAAACCCTGTAGGGTGGAGACCCTAAATCTCTCTTCAGCTCTCTTAAAAGGCATTTTAAACTTCTAAACTTGGCTAAGCAGAAGGTTTCCCAGGAAAACGCTTGTCACTGGGATCACTGCTGAAGTGGCCATCCACTTACCCAGTGTGCCAAAACCGGTCTCACTCGGTTCCTGAGAGTTAAGGCTGTGAGGTGGCTCAGTCCCTGCCTTTAGGCTGCTCCATCACTAGATTACTAGCACCCACCCGATCCTTGCTCAGCAACCCTGAGGGCGGAGCTTGCCGGGGAAGTTCTCTCACAATGGCTCTGCGTGGCCCACAGCCAAACACTATTATCACCGTCCAGCTCAGTGGCTTAGTCTGGGGCCCTAAACAACACCCAAAGTTCTCCACACTTCTGCCCAAGCTTTCCCAAGGCATTTCAACTGGGTGCCAAGTCCAAAAGCACCAAAACAGCTCACAGGTAAGGCCTTTCCAGTTTGCAGTCTCACTGCTGCTGTACTTACAGCTGCCTGTGGGATTAGACCCAACAAACATATGCAACTACTTGCCAGTTTTCCACTGCTTTTGTCCTCCTCATGGGGTCCAGAAGTCTCATGCTGACTCCCTGTATCCTCAAAGGGATGATTATAGGCAAATCCCACCAGCCAGCAATGCCTGGAGTCTTGTGTCCCCCAGACTCACCGTGCCCAGATGCAAGGAAGCTGTTACTTGGCCGCCATCTTGCTCGGATCTCTAGGGCTCCTTTTTTATATGTTTTATTTTAAATTATGTTTGGACATTCTAGAAGCCCCTCTGGTAACATGTAACTCTACCAAAGTACCAGAGAAAGAAGCAGGTAAGAAGATCTCATCAGTGGAAAACTCAGCCAGGGAGTTGAGAGGAACTCAGTCTAAGTCCTCTTTTAACACATCATTTTTCTGAAACTTGGGCATATTGATACCTAGAAAGCTGAAAGGGAAGGTAATGCTTTCCACAGGCTCTGTTTGGGTTTAAACAGGAAGACACAGAGGTTGACGAATTATCTGTTTGGGGCACACTGTTACCCCTGGTGGCATGGGGAGATTCTATGCACTTAAGTGGTAACAGCTATGCATACGAATTTTGCTGGAAGTCAGTGGTTACATATGTCAAAAAAGGCAGGGGTATAGTTTGAAACATGAATGATATGTTGTCTATACTTTAAAATTCTTAAATTTAGCAAGTACTGAGTAGATGAGGAGAAAGCGAACTACTTTTTCCATCTATTACTTTTCAAACTGCCATGTTTTTCATGCACTTTTATTTTCAGTAAGAATGAATGTACAAATGATTAAACTTGACTGTTTACCTTCCATTTCTCCTAGGAAGGCAAGCTGTGCCGTATTTCTCTCCTATTTTAATTTCATATATAGATTATGTTATATTTTTAACAAACTGCCTAAAATATCACTACAGGTGATGGCTTGAATGACTGCAGATTTATTTAAGTTTATTCTGGCAATTGAACTATTTGCACTATTTTTATATCCATCAAATTGGATATGCTTTGGAACACAGTGTTATATGGAGAGGGCTTAGAATTTACAATTATAAGTACGTAGATTCAAATCTCCCTTTGCCCATTTTATAAAACTGAGCAAATTACTTCATCTTTCCATACCTCAAAGGAAATTTGGAATAAGAATAGCTATCACTCTGCGCATTCCTGTACAGATTAAATGGGGGGACGAGGAAAGAATACTGACAGGCTAGTGTGGTACTAGACACATAGTTACTGGTATTGACATATAGTTATAATTAGCAGAACCTATTGTATTTATATTGATTGTTTGTCTAGAGAACTGAACAGTGAGGAATCTAGTAGCCTATGTGATGAAATTCTTTCAACTGTGCATCCCAAAGAATACCCGAAGATTAATCAATGCCAGGACACAATTGTTCTTCTTTCATTCCTTCAACATTGTAACAGACAGTTTTAATCCATTCATGTTCCACCAGCCCCCCACCAGGGATTACCTGCAGAGAGTTCCCCTATAGATCTGGCCCTGGAGATAAAGGGAGTTAGCACCTTAGAAATGACTGTCCACCAAGGATGGACAACTGTGTTCAGATAAATACTCCAGTTTCCCACCTGTTTGGGAATATCCTGAGGTATGTTCTTCACCCTGTCTCCAAGTGGCCCCAGTAGATTAAGCTTCAATTGCCCCAAATGGTAAACTAATTAACACATTTTTCCCTCCCCAATGTTTTAACTCTGCCTCCTTTGACCACCTCCAAAATAAACACCTGTCCCAGATCCTTGCTATGAATCTGCTTCTGAGGCACCAGATAAACATCCTGTATGCCAAGCATGTGTCTTGCAACATGGGAACGTAGCTCAGATTCTTACACCTCCTAAAGCACAGTCACTGCTTTTGCCCAGCTCTAAAGCTGACTTCCCTGCAGACATCACCAACATCCTGGCCCTAATTTATTTGGTCCAAAGGATGCAAGCGCTTTATTTGAACCCATTTTTCTGCTTCTTCTGTGGTCAGCCTGCCTGAATGCCTCTAGCATCCTCTTCCTCTTTCCTTCCTAGCTTTTAAAGCTGCATTAAACCAGCCCCTAGTCTTGTTCCTGGAGATGAAAAAACCTAGAATGCTACTATTTGGAGATTCTCCTTTAATATTATTTATCTCTTCTCTGTGTTCACTGCCAAGGATAACTCAATTTTTTTTAGCTCCATAGATATGCCTGTGACCAAGGGAAATACTTTTCTGGATGATTGCTCTTATATTTCTTCCTAACTATGTTTCTTTCTTTTAGATTTGAATAGTGTGCTCCCTTTAGCTTAATCAGCTCATGCTTCACAGCTTCAATTTTGGATAAAGATGCATGGCCCTGCTCACTAGTTTCCTTCTCTGCCAACAGATTTCTCTACTTGTACATTGAAGCTCCCTATGAATGGAGTGGAGACTGCCTTTACAAATTCATCACACTCCCTCCCAAAACAAATATGAATGACCTTATTATAATAACAGCATTGTGAGATAAGAAGGGCAGTATCCTACAAGCTTTTTTTCTTTCTGGCACTTACCCCCATAGTTGCTTCTCTTTGCCATAGTCAATCTATTTTCCTTCCATTCCCTCTATTTAAAGAAATAGCTATAAAATGGTTATAAGGATACCACACCTTGCATCTATCACTTGCAGAAAAAAAAAGAATACATAAATAAGCATAGTTCACTAAGTCTTTTGCTCTATGTAGGAAAATGTTCACGGCATCTGGTTTCAGAGTCATCATCCATGTAAGGGGGTAGTGTTTTATTTATCAAGTCTTGCTGGCTGTGTGAACTGCCTGAGCCACTGACACATCCTGGTGAGCAGAACGACATCCCTCATCACTTCCATATAAAAGAGCAAGAAACCTTGAAAAAGAGAGGTGTAAGGCTGTGCACTGATTGAAAGGGAATTTCATAGTCTGTGTTTTAGTTTTTGAGATGCAAATGTTGAATTCAAAGGGTAGTGATAGACCAACATGGACATAAATTTATATCTTTCCTTTACAATGAATTTTAAATAAAACATAGCAAGAGTCTACTCTGCCTTCAAAAACAAACAAAAAAGAGGTTGCTTTATGGCTGTGAAACTCAACCATATGAATCTCACTTAAGTACAACACAGAATCCATCTCTTTAATTTCCAGCTGTTGTGCTGAAATGGAAAGACTTTCCTATGCCTGATCTTTCACATGAATGATGGATTAGAATTACATCCATATAACTGTAAATCAAATTGAGAATACTGCATTACAATCTGGGAAGAGAGATAACCTAATATACAAATTGTTCAATAAGCCTCAAATCCAATAAAGATATATTTCATGAGGAAGAAAAAGGAGTAAGGTACATTTTCTGCACCAAAAATGCTGCTGGTGTCAAAAATGAAATCTAAAGATCTTGAAAAGATATCTTAGTTTTTATGTATGTAACATATAAATAAAATAACTTTTCTTCTAATAGTCATATTAAGATTGAGGGTTCAAACTGGAATTCAAATATTTTTTTTTTTTAATCATCCTTTAGCTTGTGTGGCTTTTTTTTTTTTTCTTCTTACATTAGCATCTAATATTGTAAGTGATATAGTTACAGTACCACAAGCTGTAATTGAGTTCTTGTTTCTCAGGTGTGGAAAGGTCTTTCTTCGGTGGCCAATTACCTGGAAATTGGAATCACACAAGAAATTGCAAAACACAACTTTCATTACAATGGATATGTAGTGGAATGGATGCCATGGATATTAATCATGAATCCTGATGAGTGAAAGAAAATTAATTTACTGCTGGGCCTGTTGATTTCGGCCTATAATCCTAGCACTCTGACAGGCTAAGGCTGATGAATCACCTGAGCTTAGGAGTTCGAGACCAGCCACCAGCAAGAGCCAGTGAGACTCCATCTCTACTAAAAACAGAAAAATTAGCTGGGCGTGGCATGCTATACTCCTGTAGTCCCAGCTACTCAGGAGGCTGAGGCAAAAGGATCTCTTGAGCCAATGAGTTTGAGGTTGTTGTGAGCTATGACACCATGGCACTCTACTTGGGCACAGAGGGAGTCTCTGTCTGTCTTTAAAAGCAACAACAACAACAAAAAAAAACGGTCTGTACTTAGGCAGAAGGGTCTATTTTGTAGCGCTTATGTGAACAGAGATGATCTAGAATTTAATTTCAAAAGTGAAATTAAATTATAGGATTCTGAGTTAGTCTGGTTAATTCCAACTGTGGATACACCTCTAGGCTATTCTATGCCACAAGCAGGCCTTTGGCGTAGAATAGCCTAGAGGCCTAGAATAGCCTAGAGGCCTAGAGGCGTAGAATAGCCAAACTCAGCAAAAATATGAAATTCAAAGTTCACCTCACCTCTTACTTTTGTCTGAGCTATATTTTTTAGTGTTCTCCAACAGAGAAATGAAACACTTTCACAAAGAGTTATGGAAACAGCTTATTTTCTTTGGGGAAAAAAAAAAACTCAAGGAAGTTATATCAATTGCAGAGATGGAGAAAATGTGTTTGAGTCTGGTTGTAACCTGGGTAGATAAGTTCTTCTCAGGAAAGTGCTCAGGAGGTTGTTAATGAGAAACAGTAAAACATAAAATTCCTTGGTAGACAAGGTTTTGCAGGAGGGAGTAGTTTGCATACAAATTGTCTATAGGTTTAGGGTATTGTTGCTATTTTGATTTTATTTATTTGTTTTTGAGATGCAGTCATTCATTTCTCCAGATCTGACAATGCCACAACCCAAAAAAAGTCATTTTTAGACAGCTGTTTCTGTTAAATTCCTTCCACGTATAAGGTCCTCTAAAAACTTAGTGTTTCACAGTTTATCCTTCTCTCCCCTCCCTTTACCCCTCCCCTTTGTGTATTTTCTGAAAGTCTAAACAACTGTTTAGGTACCATTTGGTACTTGAAAGAATAAATATCTTTTGCGGTATACCCCTTGCATATCAATAATGAATTGTGTTCACAAAAGGAGGTTGAAAGTGAAATTGTTTTTAAAAGTAGAATTTTGCCATAACAAAGGTTGGTGTTAAGAAAAAGATGAAAAAAAGGTACAATTTTAAAGTTAAATAAAATTTACCTTTTATTTTATTTACCTTTTTTTTTATTTATTTGGGTTATCAGAAAGAAAGTGAAATATAGTTTAGTGTGTTCCATCACCAAAAAAGGATGTTAGTGAAGAACTTGCTCATTATACACTTTTAATTATTCCTCCATTTACATCCAGAACTGCACAACTTAAAAATACTTTGGTTTCTTCTGGGTAAATATTTCTCAAAATGAACTATTCCTTCAGTTCATGCTCAATAACCTTTTCTAATTTTTTTTTTGTTCAAATGTTAACCATCCCAAATGTAGATACATAATGAATCCTCAAATATTTACCCCTAAGATTCAGTCACCATCATTATTTTACCAGCCTGCTTCATCTACACAATCTTACTTCATCATAAATTTCTAATTAATAAAGACTAGTAGTCTTTTTAATAATAAATGATTAGTGGGAAAACCTTTCAAGCAAAGATGCCACAAAGAGTTAATCAGCTTTCTTATAAATTCTCCTTGACTCTCTTTATCACTACTGTAGGAATCCCAGAAGCTCTCATTAAGAATTATTTTTTCATTCTGAGCCTCTCTTCTGGGTGGTTCTTACTTGTCTTTAGTTCCTATATCTCGAGGATGATTCAAGGGAATCCCTGACCCTAACCCCTCCTTCTGTAATTCTGAGAGGTGACACTCTTTAACCAATCAGCTATAGTAGAACCTCTACAGTTGATCACCTCCCTACATTGACCACCTCCTTAAGTTGACTTAATTTTCACAGACTGGACATGCACCATCAGTAGAGTATGCCAGTTCCTTATGTTGACCACCTCCATATGTTGACCAGTTTCTTACAGTCCCTTGGGTGGTCAACTTACGGAGTTCTACTGTATTTAATAAGTAAGCAAAGGTGTTTTGAAAGGACATGAGAATTCAGCAATAAAGTAGTATGCTTTACTTTTCTATAGACTGAACTGAAAATGCTTAAAAGAACAAAAGGCCAGAGGATGAGTTATGCCTATTACTGGAAGGAAAGAAGGGCCTGCAGTATAGAGCCAAACATTCCCAAACATTTTCCCATTAAATGTTTTAGAAGTTAAAAAAAAAAATTATGGACTCTGCATTCACTGATTTAAAACTTGTAATTTATAATAACAAGTCCAGATGGTTTCTGAAAATTATTTTTCTCTTCTGAGTATACAGAAAGCAAAATTGCAAGTAAGTGATCGAGTATATTTTCTCTTTTAACCTTGTCTCAATGGTGTTCAAAAACTTGGATGCAATTAATCATTTCACAGAATAGCTAGTATCATTGTTTAATTAGCCTTGACAAAGCATTCCTTCTTCCTGAACACTCTCCGTTAATCTTTCATTAATGCGAGAGTGCTAAATGCTTCCCTTTCAGTCCTGTTATTGTTTGTTTTATAAGATTTTTAGTAGGTATCTTGCCTTTTCTGGGTCATGAAAATTGATGCTTTTACAGTAGCATTTGATCTTTCTAGCAAACTTGATGTACTTGATAAGCTCTCAACTTGTTAATGAAGTTGAGGTTTCAGTATGCAAAACATTGAAATGGTATTTTCTTTCTTCATAATTTGCCTAAAAACATTTCTGTTCATGTAGCCAAACAGAAGAAAAAGAGAGAATTAAGGGCACCAAATAATGTAATTCAGTGAGAAAGATCTTGTTTGTTTTCTTTCTTGTTTCTCTTCTTCTTCTTTTTTTTAAATTCACTTTTTTCTTCATAAGACTGGTGTATAAAACCTTCAGAAGAAAGGTGAAAATAATCAGCCTAAGTAATCAGGACTCGTTGGCCAGGATTTAGCTAAATAAATACAACATAAGCCTATTCTTTTGCTACGATGCTGGCTGCAAATTTTCTAAGTGATTGATTTGATGCTAATTTTCTAAATGGAATTCTCATTTCCTTCAGGGCCTGTCCTATGGGAGGAAAATAAATTCAGCCAAACTGACTGAGTCCTATTTTGGGTTTTATTTTGAGTTCTGAAGATTTAGAAAACTCCATTTCCCTGTGGCAGGCACCTGTAGTCCCAGCTACTCGGGAGGCTGAGGCAAGAGAATCAGCTAAGCCCAAATGCTGGAGGTTTCTGTGAGCTGTGACACCATAGCACTCTACTGAGGGTGACAAAGTAAGACTCTGTCTCTAAAAAAAAAAAAAAAAGAAAGAAAGAAAACTCTATTTCCCAGGAGGACTGCATCTCTGAGGGATTCTCATTCATGACATCCCAAAGAACACAACTGGCTCTGAAAAACACTTAATGGTCTTCAGCCAATTGCTCTTCCTGTCATTTTTACATGCTACAATTCTCCCTTTATTTCCTTCATTCATGCCATGAATTGAACATATAAATGAAAAGTCTCTATCCCTCTCCCTAATTCCCTATTTCCAATTGCTAGTACATTCTAGGATAAGAATGAAATCAACATACGCCTGGCCGGCATCACCTTTTTGCTCACTATATACCAACCACTTTACATCAATCCTCAATGCTGGAGGACGTCCATGCTGAGAGCCTTGATTATGTTTCTGGCCCGGCATAGGTGAACCTCTCATATTTCTATTCCACCGTAACCACCATCTTTGTTTTAATGTATTCCCGAATCAAGGAAAGTGATAGAGAGTTTTCATTTCCATATGCAATTCAGGGGATGACTAGAGGAAACGGAAAGAACTATGGCCCAGAAGGATGTGTAACAGGATGACAGAAAGATCACTTGACAGAAGGCTCTTGTTCCTGAGCCAGAAATTCCCTGTCTACATCTTTTTGGGCAAGATGCATCCCTTCTCTAGGCCATTGCAGGGTGGGAGACATCAAGCCATAAAAATTTCTAAAGTCATTGTTTTGAAACCATTCTGACTCTTATTATTAAGTTATTTTGAAGTTATGATGTTGGCATCTCAGATGATCAAGTAATTTTTTTCAACATTTGTTATTCAGGACCCCAAATTACGGGAACTTTTGGATGTGGGCAACATTGGGCGTCTAGAGCACCGCATGATCACAGTGGTGTACGGGCCTGACCTCGTTAACATCTCCCACTTGAACCTCGTGGCTTTCCAAGAAGAAGTGGCCAAGGTATGGTGGATGGAAACTCTAAAGCTTGTCATCTTGATCTGAATCTTTGTGATATTATTCTGAGGCTTGTGAGAGACTTCGAATTTTTGTCATATTTTAGCATGTGTTAAAATTTCATCTAAAAGTAATTTAGTTGCCAAATATAAGTGTAATTCAAACACTTCCAAATAATGGCATACACTTAGAATTATGAAGATTTTTTTTTCATTAGGAGTAAGGCTTTGGATATAATCTCTGTGCAAAACAAAGTATAGATAAAACCATATTTCATTTTATCTGAACACCTTATTTCAAGTCATTTTAATCCTCATCCTTTTGTTACTTCCAACCTCATCTCCTTTCCAACCCCTTCCTAGAGATAGACACCATTAGCACCTTCTTCACTTCCTTTTCCCTGCAAAGCACTTAGCCCACATATTCATGTGGTGGTTGTTCAATTAATATCTAAAGGATTGAAAAAAATTAAATAAAAATGTAAAATAATAAAGATAATATTTAAAAACAATAAATAATATTTATTCAACATTGGACTGAAGAGCTTCTCTCCAGTGAGCCATTCTGATACATACAGAAGTAACTAGAATATGCACATAGCATGGTGAGCAATAATCTATGAACATCTAGCATCCCCTGGACTCAATCTTTCTCCAGAAAGACCCAAGAAAACTGAAATGAACATATTTAGAAGAGCCTTCTTTTTCTGTGTTTATAGTTTATAGAATGCTAGTAATGATTCTTATCCTTCATATAATTTTCTTTCAGAGTTAATATGTGGGGGTCTCAGTGTGTGACACACCTTTTGGGGGTGGGACACAATTATAGGAGGGACTTTACCTAACCAATGCAATCAATGTAACCTGGTTTCTTGTACCCTCAATGAATCCCCAACAATAAAAAAGAGTTAATGTGAATCTAAGCATTCTTCGAAGTCTACATATCATATAGGCTCCCTTACAGAGAATCACATGTCATGAATCACAACTACAGGGCACTTGAGTCCAGCCTATATTGTCTGGGTAATTTTTAACCCTGAGAGTTCCAACAATTTTCTAAGCTACACCAGACATATTGGCCTGGTTTCTAATTTATTAGAGATTGTTGACAGGGCGTCATTTTGAACATTTACATACCATCAACTTCAGTTGTTAATAATGAAATGAATTAAATGCTGACAATTTTTAATACCCTGCAGCCCTTAGGAAGTTCTGTCTCCAATTTTTACAAACCTAATATATTTCTCTCTTTAAGAGCCAAATTACTGTGCCTATAATCCTAGCACTCTGGGAGGCCAAGAAGGGTGGATTGCCTGAGCTCAGGAGTTAGAGACCAGCCTGAGCAAGAGTGAGACCCTGTCTCTACTAAAAATAGAAGGATTATCCAGGCATTGTGGTATGCACCTATAGTCCCAGCTACATCGGCGGCTGAGGCAAAAGGATTGCTGGAACCCATGAGTTTGAGGTTGCTGTGAGCTATGATATCATAGCACTCAACCCAAGGAGACAGAGTGAGACTCCATCTCAAAAAAAGAAATTTTTTTTCAGTTCAAGAAAACATTGTCTATGTGACAGCATTGTACTTGTCTTGCAATAATAATTTTGGTGTCCTTCTTGTAAACTTTTGAATTCTATACACAGTAGAACCTTCATAGTTGACCAGCTCCCTACATTGACCACTTCCTTAAGTTGACCTAATTATCACACCACATGTACAAATTAGTGCAGCAAGACTAATTCCTTATGATGACCACCTCCATTCGTTGACCAGTTTGTTACAATCCCCTGAGTGTACTTACAGAGATTCTACTATACTTAATTTCTTATTATGTGTATGGGTGACTGGATAGATGAATGAATACCAAAAACCCCTGGGTTATGAATGAGATAGGTTTGTTCTTAAGTTGACTTTGTATGTAGGTTGGAACAGGTACTTTTACCTATTACCTATAGTAACCTGCCTTCATAAGTGGGAGTCGTGTGTCAGCCAGATTTTTGTAACTTGGGGACTGCCTATATAAGAAAACAAATTCTAAATATTTGTAAAATATCATAAAAATATCTTTCCCCAAATGCAACTATGTTCCCTTTACAAAAATGACCTATTCATGAGATTCACTAAATCTTAATTTAAGAACTACAGTAAATCAGAGTGACTTTCAGGGAAGCTTTCACTAGAATTAAATATAGACTTTACATTATATATCCATCTGCAAGTCTTAAATTGCATTAAACTTTTGTGTAACCATATTTAAAATATATTCAATTTCTTCCTCTCTGTGGGTTCCTACCCAATAATTCTCTTCAGGGATTTTTATTTTTGAACCCTAGAATATTGCCCGTTAGGACTGCATCTACAGATATTATTCCAGCAGCTACTTGATGTTTCTTGTATAATTGATGAATTGTAGAGAATATTTTTGCCCTCCGTGGCTATAATGTTCCATAGAGTATTTTTTTCCTCATTGAAAATTCTCAGTGAGGAAGTTATGACTTTCAAATATCATTTTACTCAGAAAACTTACCTCCCATACTTCTAATTGTTGGTATTGTCTCATAACATAACATCTTCTATTTAATCTCTGCCACCAATATGCAGTAATACCTTGTGTAATGCCAACACCAAAGGTGACACTTTCTCTTATGAAGTAGAATACCCGGCAGAACCTGGAGCTTCAAATGTTTCTAGAAGAAATTGTTTCCAAAATATTGTTTACAAATGGATTCCAGCCCATTCATTCATTCAGCACGCATTTTTTAGATGCCTTCTCTGTGCCAGTCACAATTCCAGTGCTAGGAATACCTTAGCAGAAAAGGCCTTCCCTCCAGGAGCCATCACTCTAGAAGAAATAAACAGACAAATTATGATTAAGTGGTAATCACATCTTTGGTCAGATGGAGATCTACTTGGAAGAATAAAACTCGAAGGGATGGAGTGTGTGGGTGGGAGAAAGGAATTAGGGAATAATTTTTTAATCATTATTATTATTATTTTCAGACAGAGTCTCACTCAGTTGCACTGGGTAGAGTGCCATGGCATCATAGTTCACAACAACCTTAAACACTTGGGCTTGAGCAATCCTCTTCCCTCAGCTTCTGGGATAGCTGAGACCACAGGCACTGCCACTACACTAGGATAGTTTTTCTCTTTTTTGGTGGGATGGGATCTCGCTCTTGCTCAGGCTGGTCTCCAACTTCTGAGCTCAAACGATCCACCCACCTTGGCTGCCCAGGGTGCTGCGATCCACCTCACTTGGCCAAGAATTACTTTTTTAATGGGCCAATCATGATACAGGAAAGCAGCTTCCAATGCTAAGGCCACTTGAAGTCCAAGTGAGTCCTTGGCTTCCTGCAAGGAAGAATTCACGAATGAGCCAATAGTATAAAGTGAATGCGAGATTTATTCAGAAACTGTAGAAAGTCTACTCCACAGACAGAGCAGAGGTAAGTTCTCCCTGCAGCAGTGAACCCTTCCCTTATTCCTGTTGCCTTTCTATTGATGCCAGGCTAATTATAGGCTAAACAAGGGGTGGGATATTCATAGCAGGGGTATGTTTTCCCATCTAGGTTCTCACCTGTTGGAACTTGCCCTGCCTCCATTACGTTTTGATTAAGGTAATCTGAAAACTTTCTTTTGATACTTCTTGACTCAGTTAAGCAATGATGCAGCTATACCCTAAGTGATGCCCAGGGAATCAATACCCAAAGAACTACCCAAACAAGTACCTGCCAATTCCTGTCTCAGTCAGAAAAGCCAAACTTATGAAGGAAGTTGAATTACAATAATATCACAGATGTCTGATAAATCTCTTGCATCAATTCAAAATTCAAAATTAGAAGTAGGACTTAAATTTCCCTAAAGTTATTATTCCATATTTCCATCCTTTCATAATTGTGACCCAAAACACTTGAAATTGAATTTGTAACTTATTCCTTAAGACAAGAAGATCCTTTAAGAGAGAGGAACATAGGGAGAAAATGGCATCCTTCAGAGTCTTCCTCTGTAGTTGGACTAGAAACATGGTATTTATTGCAATGAAACAATACTCATACTTTTGTTACATGGCATGATTTGCCAGTCCTCAGCACACCCTGCTCCTTAGGGGGCACCTCCCTTGATGCATCTGGGAAATAGGTGGTTTGTTGCAAGTTTGCTGTGAGTCGCATGATACTCCCAGCACTTCCTATTCCTCTGAAGACCAGTGGACACATCCCCTTTTGCTGCTGAATGGAACTCCCAGACTGCAGGACCTGCCTCAGAGGCAGAGCATCAGGGAGGTGGTGAATGTCGCCATTCTTTCAATTACTTCTCCTCCTCTAATCCCCAACAGTGCTCCAGTCATGACTTATGGCAAGGCTGGAAGTATTAGCAGAAGAAATGAAAATAGGGGAAGAGAGAAAAAAATAACCCAGATGATAAACATGGCTGCCTCCTGGGCCAGAAAAGAGAACAAATGCAAAACCTGGAGAAGTCGGCCCTGTAGAGATTCCTTCCACTGCTAGACTGCTTCCCAGTTCTCTTGATGACTGAGTCTCCCTTGCACATCTTCACGATGCTAACATTTAGCCCCACTCAGGAGAGTGTCTTCTTACCCACCATGGTGCATTTCATCTTCTCCCCAGCCCCTTTCATTCCACCTGCAGACCCTGGACCTGGATGCCCACTTGAGCACAGCCCTCACGTCTTCAGTGTCAGAAAACCCAACATCCACTCTGGCCCTCAGATAGCTTCAAACAGTCTGGAAATGTCTGCTGCTCTCCAGGTCTTCATCCAGTCTCCCCTGAGTTGCACCCAATGTGGGGGGCTTATGTGCTTTTCACCTACCCCTCCTCATCCAACAGTCAACTCTTGCAACAAACATAAGCACGTGGATAGTCATCAGTTGTGAGAAACAGCATGGATGACTTAAGGGCTGAAGGCATAAATCTTAATCAAACACAAATTGTGGAGCTCCCCAACCCCAGCAGGCCTGCTAAGGCTACTGGTCCAGGCACCAATTGAACTTTGAGGATCCTCTTTCTCAGAGACATTTGGGCTCAGTGTTGCCATATCTTTGAGCTTCCTTCCAAAAGCAGCACAGAATCCATGTAAGATGCTAATTACTTGTAAGAGCTATTTCAAAACTTGAGAGCAACAAAACACAGCTATGGGCCAAGTAAGACTTGGGGACTTCCATTTAGCAGCTTTTGGGGCTACATTCACATTAAGCAAGAAAAGCACTGTGCTAAATAAAACACCAGGTCCTGACTGCTAAGCAAAATGGGGAAAGCATGTAATTTTATTTTGTAGAATAGAATCATCACTCCTCACAATGTTTGTTCATTCTCCAACTTCCAAACCATACCTAGGTCCCTCTGGGAAGCTTAAGAAATGTGGACATTTTTAAGACACAGAGAGACATCTGCCCCCTTAATGACTATTGTAGGAATTTTTCCAAAAGTTTTCTGAGACCAAATTTTCTGGAGCTTAGATTATATTACATTCTTAGCCAGAGCATCGCCATGCCCTGTAAGGGGAACAAAAACAGAAGAATAAAAAATGAAAAATTTTTGGATGTCTTGTCTTCATGTTTAAGCATATAACTTGAAAATTAAAGAATAAAGGCCCTTCTCCATGAAATTATGAAAGAGAACTTTCCAGACATGCAAAGAGATTCTTCAATTCATATAGTAGACAGTTTCAGAACCCCAGCACGACTCAATCCAAATAAGACATCCCCCAGGCATATCATAACTAACTTTACTAAAGTTCTGAAGGAGAAAATTCTGAAAGCAGCCAGGTGCAACAAATCCATTACCTACAAAGGGAAGAATATTAGAATGTCTTCAGGTCTCTCTGCTGAAACCTTTCAAGCCAGAAGACAGTGGTCATTGACTTTTAATTTCCTAAAACAAAATAACTGTAACTCCGAATCCTGTATTCAGCTAAACTGAGTTTCATATATGAATAGGAAATTAAATACTTTATTGACATTCATATGTTGAAAAAATTTGCCAAGACAAAACAAGCTCTTCACGATATTCTCAGACCTATCCTCCGTAATGACCAACCCAATCCTCTACCACAAAAGTAAACTCACTCAGAAACTTTTGATCAAACTCCAACTTCAACAATGGCAAAAGGATCAAAAATGTCTACTGGACTTTTGAAAAATTCGATACCCAAAATTTTACCAGACATATCAATATTCTCCATTAATGTGAATGGCTTAAACCATCCTCTAAAGAGGCACAGGTTAGCTGACTGGATACAAAAACTCAGGCCAGATATTTGCTGCATACAAGGGTCACATTTTACCTTAAAAGATAAATATAGACTCAGGGTGAAAGAATGGTCCATCCATATTTCAGGAAAATGGTAATCAGAATAAAGCAGGCATTGCAATTCTATTTCCAGACACAATAGGCTTTAAACCAACAAAAGTAAAGAAGGATAAGAACGGTCACTTCATATTTGTTAAGGGTAATACTCAATATGATGAAATTTCAATTATGAATATTTATGCACCCAACCAGAATGCACCTAAATTTATAAGAGAAACTCTAACAGACATGAGCAACTTGATTTCCTCCAGCTCCATAATAGTCAAAGATTTCAGCACTCCTCTGGCAATGTTGAATAGGTCCCCTAATAAGAAACTGAGCAAAGAAATTTTAGATTTAAACCTAACCATCCAACATTTGGATTTAGCAGACATCTACATAACATTTCATCCAACCAAAACTGAATGCACATACTTCTCATCAGCCCACGGAACATACTCCAAACTTGATAACATCTTAGGTCACAAATATAACCTCAGTACATTTAAAGGAATAGAAATTATTCCTTGCGTCTTCTCGGACCACCATGGAATAAAAGTTGAACTCAGTAACAACAGGAATCTTCATGCTCATACAAAAACATGGACGTTAAATAACTTTGTGCTGAATGATAGCTGGGTCAGAGATGAGATTAAGAAGAAAATCGCCAAATTTTTGGAATAAAATGACAATGAAGACACAAATTATCAGAACCCCTGAAATACCACAAAGGCAGTCCTAAGACAGAAATTTATAGCACTGCAAGCCTTTCTCAAGAGAACGGAAAGAGAGGAAGTTAACAATTTAATGGAACATCTCAAGCAACTGGGAAAAAAAGAACATTCCAACCCCAAACCCAGTAGAAGAAAAGAAATAACCAAAATTAGAGCCGAATTAAATGAAATTGAAAACAAAAGAATTATACAACAAATCAATAAATCAAAAAGTTGGTTTTTTGAAAAGGTCAATAAAACAGATAAACCTTTGGCCAACCTAATCAGGAAAAAAAGAGTAAAAATCTCTTATCTCATCAATCAGAAACAACAAAGATGAAATAACAACAGACTCCTAAGAAATTAAAAAAATCCTTAATGAATATTACAAGAAACTTTATTCTCAGCAATATGAAAATCTGAAGGAAATTGACCAATACTTGGAAGCACATCACCTTCCAAGACTTAAGCAGAATCAAGTGGAAAAGTTGAACAGGCCAATATCAAATTCTGAAATAGCATCAACCAAAATCTCCCTAAAAAGAAAATCCAGAGACCAGATGGCTTCACGTCAGAATTCTACCAAAACTTTAAAGAGGAACAAAGACCTATATTACTCAACTTGTTCCAAAATGTAGAAAAAGAAGGAAGACTACCCAACATGTTCTCTGAAGCAAACATCACCCTGATCCCCAAACCAGGGTCTCAAGTCTGGTTTAATATACATAAATCTATAAGTATAATCCTGCACATAAACAAATTAAAAAGCAAACACCATATGATTCTCTCAATTGATGGAGAAAAAGCATTTGATAATATCCAGTATCTCTTCATGATCACAACACTTAAGAAAGTTGGTAAAGAAGGAATATTTCTTAAACTGATAGAGGCCATCTACAGCAAACCCACAGCCAATATTGTATTAAATGGAGTTAAACCGAAATAATTTTCACTCAGATCAGGAACCAGATAAGGCTGCCCATTGTATCCACTGCTCTTTAACATTTTAATGGAAGTTTTACCCATTGCAATTAGAAAAGAAAAGGTGATCAAGGGTATCCATATAGGCTCAGAAGAGATCAAACTTTCACTCTTCACAGATGATATCATTATATATCTAGAAAAAACCAGAGATTCTACTACAAAACTCTTAGAAGTGATCAAGGAATACAGCAGCATCTTAGGTTACAAAATCAACATTCATAAATCAGTAGCCTTTATATATACCAACAATAGTCAAGTTGAAAAAACAGTTAAGGACTCTATTTTGTTCACAGTAGTGCCAAAGAAGATGAAATATTTGGGAGTTTATCTAACAAAAGACCTGAAAGATTTCTATAAAGAGAACTATGAAACTCTAAGAAAAGAAATAG
>CAUYPK010023344.1:0-12067 GCA_963574355.1 Loris lydekkerianus
GTAACTAAGAAAATGCCATGAAGGCTACGTTGAACAGTTTGATGAGAATATTTCAGATTGTATATGAAACCCGCACATTGTACCCCTTGATTACACTAATGTACACAGCTATGAATTAACAATAAAAACGAATAAATTAAAAAAAAATTAGGAAAAAAATAAACATAGGCATTGAACTAAGCTTTAAAAATAAATAAAAATATCTCTAGGTACTCCTTAAAAAAAAAAAAAACTAAATATAACTGTCTTTATATTTTATTAAAATGATATAATTCATTTCCATTTTTTTAAAATGGTATAATTCATTTCTATTTCTAGTATGTTAGATAATCTGGACCTACACGTCTTTGATTTTATTACTTACTTGAGTGGTTATTTGTTTTATGTTTGATATATGAAAACATGTTTTATTGAACTCTTTTGTGTTGTATTTGTTTGTAAGGATGCATATTTTGTGGACCAATAATTAATTGTATTTCAGCTATCCAAAAGTAAGAATCTTCATATTTTTAATTGCTAATGTTTGGTTTAAAATATAAATTGATGTTATTTTTACACAATAAAAACACATTTAGGATGTTAAATCATATTTATAAAAGCTAATGTGCTTCCTATTTACAACCACAGGTTTTGTAATCATATATAATTCAGTTCAGAGTCTTGATTTCCTATTTATTGTCTCTCTAGTCTTGGGTATTGTTCTTTATCACTCTGAGTTTTATTGCCATGATGCATGCAAAAGGAAATACTCGTATTTTAGTGCTTTTTATGTAACATACATAATGCACTTCCTATAGTATACCCTTAAAAATGCAAGCATTCAAAAATTATCATGTGATTAGATTTACTAAAACAACCATTTTAGGCCTAAATATATTATAGAGCTTCACTGATACTTTTTAATAGTTATATTTGGATGTAATTTATATATGAAACCTTGTGCATAATTAATATGTGT
Organism: Loris lydekkerianus; assembly: GCA_963574355.1. Lineage (NCBI taxonomy): Eukaryota > Metazoa > Chordata > Mammalia > Primates > Lorisidae > Loris > Loris lydekkerianus. The sequence continues at coordinate 959 of CAUYPK010023344.1, forward strand.
AATTTGATGAATTCTAACATATGCATACACATATAAAACACTTCCTAAAATAGAGGTAATAAACATATTCTTTGCCTCAAAAGTTTCCATCTGACTGCAATCCTAAACTACAAATCGTTGATCATCAACAAACAGATATCAACATCCATGCGGAAACAAATGCAATAAATGGTGCTAGAATAATTGGATAGCCACACACAGAGGAAGGAAACCCATCTCCCGTCTCTCACCATCTACAAAAATTAACACAAGTTGAATACAATACTTAAATATTAGACATGAAACAATAAAAATACTAGAAGAAAATGTAGAAAAACCACTTCCAGACATCAGCCTAGCCAGGGAATTTATAAATAAGACCTTAAAGGCAAATACGGCAAAAACAAAAGAAACAAATGGACGTAGTTAAATAAAAAACCTTCTTCACAGCAAAGGAAACAATCAGCAGAATGAATAGTCAGCCTACAGAATGAGAGAAAATATTTCCAAACTGTACTTTAAAAAAAGGGCTATAAAAAACTCAAATCAACAAGAAAAGAAAAAAACACATCAAAAAAGTGGGGAAAACCCATGAACAGAAGTTTTTCAATAAAAAATAGATAAATGGCCAACAAATATACCAGGAAATGCTCAGCACCACTAATTATTGGGCAGATGCAAATTAAACCACAATAAGATACCAATTAATGCCTACTAGGATGGGTACACAGCTATGATTTAACAATAAAAATAAATAAATAAATAAATAAATAAATAAACGGTAGCTGCTGCTATGGATGCAGAGAAAAAGGAAAGCTTATACATTGTTGATGAGACTGTAAATTAGTACAAATGCTGTAGAAAAAGGTATGGAGATTCTTTAAATAAATAAATGGCAACTCAACATTTGATCTGCAACTCTACCACCAAGGACCCCTCCAGTGGAAAATAAGTCATTTTATCAGAAAGACACCTGCACGTGAGTGTTTATCACAACCCTGTGCAAAAATGGGGAATCAACCCATGTGCCCATCACTTTATGAATGGATAAAGAATATGTGTGCATGCTCATTCTGTCTCTCTCTCTTTCAGACGTGTGTGTGTGTGTGTGTATACACTGTGTGAAATAGTACTCAGTCATAAAAAGTGATGAAATAATGTCCTTTGAAGAACTTGAACAGAGATAGAAACCATTCTCCTAAGTGAAGTCTATCTAGAATGGAAAACCAGCACTCCATCCTCTCACTAATAATCGGGAGCTAAATCCTGGGTGCACAAGGGCACAAAGACGTGTAAAGAATGTTGGAAACCAAGAACTGAGAATGGGAGAGAATCAAAGTTGGATGAGGAAAAAAAAAAAAAAAACAACTACCGGTCAGATGCCGTGAACACTGTTCTGGTGACAGGCACACTAAAAGCCCTACTTAAACATTATACATGGTATCCATAAAACACAAACATGTGTACTTCCTTAATATTTTATTGTATTTTATTTTATTGTTTCAGATCAATATGGGGTGCACATAAAGTTTGACATAATAATTATACACAATCTTTATGGATGCCCTTTATAAGGGTCAATACAATGGGGTCACATTATTTGCATTTATTTGGTAGGAAACCTTCAAGTTGTATTTGAATCCTTCACACAGGAGGTGTACCATATATGTACCTATCAGGTGGACGCTTACTGAAACCTTCCTCCTTACTTGAATTTAATTGTGTTGTTCCTCTCCTGTGGGCCCAATATTATTCAGCCATTAAAAGAAAAAAAGGTGGAGACTTTACATCTTTTCCTTTACCTGGATGGAGCTGAAGAACATTCTCCTTAGCAAAGTGTCTCAAGAATGAAAAAAATGAGCACCCCATGTACTCAATATTTTAAAATAGGAAAAAATAGACTTTTTTTTTAATTTCAGAGGATAAAATTACTTCTAATATCTAATAGAAATCTTGAAACAAATTAAAAATGAAATTATTAGGAATAAATACTATGGTAAAAATATCAAATACATATATATTTTCTTACAGAAACTCTACATGTATTAAGAGGTTAATTTCTTTAGATAAAACCAGAAATTATCATAAAAGATTGAGAAATCTAGCAAAAATTTTATCTGACATAGATATTAATAAAATGCCTCATAAAATATTCGAATAGATAAAACAATATTCTATCAACATGTAAATATTAGACAAAAGAGATTTGCCATAGCAATGCTATTACTATACTAAATATAATTTATACATTTGTCTGTTTGTTTTGCTCACTCTGTCATCCTGGGTAGAGTGCCGTGGTGTCATAGCTCAAGGTGAACTCAAATTCTTGGGCTCAAGTGATCCTCTTTCCTCTGCCTCCCGAGTAACTGGGTCTACAGGTACCCACCACGACACCCAGGTAGTTTTTTCTGTTTTTAGTAAGATGGGTTGTCACTCTTGCTCAGGCTAGTCTCCAACTCCTGAGCTCAAGCAATCCTCCTAGGATTACAGGCATGAGGCACCTTGCCCAGCCTATAAAGAAAGTATTAGTAAAGATTTAAGACACTATTACTTACTGATAAATTCAAAAATCCACACAGATGATGTAATAGCTCTATGCGCCTCTTTTTATCTTGGGGAAGACAAAAAAAAAATGAAATCAAAATAAGAATTCTTATGAGATACTGATTATCATCATCCTAAAATCCTAATCTCTAAGTATTTCAGTAGGCAATGATGGGCTTGGGGAGCACGAACGGCTTCATATAGTGTGTGCTCAGAAGGCCTGATCCTGTGCACTTAAGCCGAGATCCTAAAGAAATGTCTGAAGATGGCATAGGGACATTGGGCTCATGAGTATTGGGAGCAGGTGCCCTGAAAAAAAAAAAAAAAGAAGAAGAAGAACTGATGTTTGAAAGGGTCAAAAGTAAGGTCAGCAGAGAGGACGTAATGGGGAATTGGTGAAAAGTGTGGTCAGAGCCAAGAGCAGGTCAGGAAGGGCAGAGGCCTTCCAGATTCCCTGTGTGGAATTCAGACACCGCTCTATTTGCAGAGAGAAGTCCTGAGAGCACTTTAAGTCCAAGTGTGCCATAGCTAACTTGGAGTCCAGAAAGTCTGAAGCAGCTTAGAAAGGCCATGGATTTCAGGAGTAAGTTTAGCACAAACGTTTTGAGGCAGACGAAGGGAACTCTAGTGCCTACGCCTCAGAAGGGTGCAAGTGGGTGGTTAATGGTACGTGGCAGGATCCAGTGCATATTATGAGCATAGTGTCTGCTGGATTTATTGATGTTTTGGTCAAGACAAAGAGAAGATCCCAGACAATTTCCAACCCATTTATTGTCCTTGCTTTCCCAGTGATAGTCTCTTGGACTTTGACACAAATTCCCTACTTGGTTCTGAAGAGAGGCTGGTTGAACTCCATGTTTACCAAGCTTTGACCCAGGGTCATCCTGCTGAACATGTTTCCTGAACTCCACGTTTACCAAGCTTCCTGAACTCCATGTTTACTATGTTTCCTGAACTCCACGTTTACCAAGTTTTGACCCAGGGTCATCCTGCTGAACATGCCATGGACTTCTAACTTTACCCTCTCATTCCTTGTCAGTACAAGCCAATTCCTGCCCAGCCTTTACCTGCTAGCTTTTTCTTTTGGGCATCACCTCTCTTCTTTCAAGAAAGCTGTAAACCACAACTCTACATGGTTCTACTTTCTGCCTCTCTACTGTAAAGTGCTTATTTAATAAAGATGAACCCTGTGGATTAATAAAGAGGGTAGGCTGTTGCAAGTGTCAGAGCTTGAGAAACAGACGGGAAGTGCTTCTGTTCATTGTGACTTGAGTATAAGATAAGAGACTAAGGGGCGGGCACTTCTTTCTGTCTTGCTCCAGTGTTACAGACTGCGTCTACACAGACAGCAAATACACTTTTTTGCATGCAATGAGTTACTATTGGTACTAACAAGTTCATTTGTTATTATCAAATGTAATTATCATTTCATTCTTTAAACCTCGTACATATATTTTAGTGGGAAGAAAAGAAAAACTACATCAGAGTCTCAACTGAAGTTTCTAGGGGCAAAATTACAAAGGGAAAATAAAAAGTTCTGAGCCTCCATGTAGCACCTAAAATAAAGGCTGACCTTTAACAAAACAAGCATGTGGAAATAATTATATCCTTTAGTAAATTGTTTAGAGCCTGCTAAAATTATTACCTGCATTAATTAAAAATTAACATGCCACCCAAATTTGGAAGAGACCACACAAGTGTAAAATACATTGCATTTCTTCATTTTTTAATTAAAAATAATTATTCACTCAATTCAGAGACAAACAAATATAAAACCTAATTTTAATTAAAGCCAATGCAAACACACTTGTTTAAAAGTAGACTGGCTTTGAAAAAGAGACTGAATTTTAAATAAATAAACTAAATGAAACATGCTATTACTCTTCTGGTCATAAAATATAAGTTTGTTGCTAGAGAACAAATTTAAAAAATATTATTTTTTGATTTCCACAGATATTTTGATTTGCAAACAGTCTTATTACAAATATATCTTGTATCTGACATTCTCTTGGATTTTAAGTTTTTAATTGATGCAATATTATCTGTATATTATACGAGTATTATAACAACCTTGTGAGTTAGATGAGAAAGTATCTTTGCCCTCATTTTATAGGAAACTTGCACGTACCAGGTTAACATAGCTTGCAAGAGGCAGAGTCAGGATGTTAACCTCATCATCTTGTGAGATTTTCCCACCTTCTTTACATTTGGCAGTACAATGACACTGTATGTACCCCACAATCCATATAAAAATATGTAAAGTCATATTTCACATTATAAACTATGTGAGAAGGAGCGTTTACTAATTAAGTCACCCCTGTGTATTTTTTTTTCTCAAATTATACATTATGCAACAAGTTTCAGGCCGTATGGAACAAAGATAGAAAGTCATTCCAGAAAAAGAAAAATAGATTCACTTATAAACTCATGTCATCTAGCTCAGTTGATCAATGGCTTCTCCTGTTTCATTTGGAGAAGAACACTCTCCACACATAATTCTGCTGAAAAGATGAAAAATTTAACGTATCGGTGGCCTGATGAGATAAGCTGTAACCTTTGAGTAATCACCCCATCACCCGGGTTCTCAATATTCGAATGCTAGAAATATTAACAAAGATTTAATTTACACATGCATATCTTGTTTGTAATAGTTTAATATTTCATATTATCAATTTCTAAAGATTAATATTTGCTATAATCCGCTTTATCTTAAAATTCAATACACCGTGTTCTGAGGACATTATAATTTAGCTATATTTGACATGCTCTGAGAAGGACATAGATTAAATCTATGATGTGTAGCATTAAACATTGTGAAAGTGGCCGATATTTCTGAAAAAGAAGAATATCCAGTTATGATGTTATTAAAAGAGTAGTAATTTAGCAATGCAAGGATGTTATCTGGGAAGACAGTAAAAGCACAAGTGACTTCAGCTGAGTATCAATACGAAAGCAGGCAACTTTTCCACCTGTACTTAAAAAGCATTGATTCTTACTGCTGGATCCTTCTGTCACTAAGTGGAAGAGGCCACCTGAGGCTCTGCAGTGTGAGGGTCCAGGAAGAGCAAGGACTTGACACCCGTCTCTCTGCCTTTTCCTGACAATCACTCGGTTGAATATCTCCATCATATCTTTCCAAGATACGTCACATTCAAGTATCTGCTTACTTTCCTCAGCTTACTCCTCCTAGGGATCCTCAGAACAGGTAAAATATCTTCATGCACTTTTTAGAGGCTCAAAAGATAGTTGTGGAATGGATGAAATATGAGTTACTAGGCCCAAAGTCCTGAGGTCCTTTCAAGAGTAGGACTACTTTAACTGTCTCTTTCATCTCTATTACTCAATGGTACTATACAACTACAAATCGAACCTTCTATTCCTCAGTTTTGTCACCTGAAAAATTAATTAAATAATAATTCTCTCAAGTATTTATTGTAATAAAAAAAAATCACCATTCACAGAAGTTCCTAGATCAGGGCCTGGCACATAGAAAGCACAAAGTATACGTGAATCTCTCCTTTTCTTTCAAAGCATGGCCAGATTCCCTATAGGAGCTGAGGGTCTGGGGCGCAGAGAGCAGACTTAAGAAGTGCAGAGAGGCACAGACATGCACTTTAAGGGCAACTCTGCCAACTTGCCATTCAAAGCTCAAGTTTCTGCAGGCAGGTCCCAATTATTCCACAGTGAGTCAATGAAGAAATTATTTAGAGTAACAAAATCTTTACTTATAAAACATAATACCTGATCTTGACAAAAATCACTTAGTATTGCCAAGACAGGTTTTGTTTTGTTTTGCCTTGGTTTTGTATCTGTTTGTGCATTTTTGTTCACCTACAGAAAGAAGAAAATTAAAATATAGACCACCTATTTTTAATTCAAATCTCAAATTCTGTTCACTTTAATTCACCTTAACAATTTGGTGTGATTCTTTCTAAACTGCCTCACATCACAATACACACTATATTGCAGAAACGTATTAGAAAGATACAGTAGTCAATCAGAGAGAAGGGGCATGTGAGATAATTAGCCATCGCACAATGCAGTCGTATTTTAACAGAAGTATATGCTGCATCCCTGGGCAGAGAGCTTGGAGCCCCTACTCGCAACCCCAGCTGTTTCTCAGGAAGGCTGTACAGAGCAAGGGCTGACATCTGAGAATAATCCTGACCCTTGATATTTTGGTGACATCATGAACAAATGTCCTGTGGTTCAATGTGCAAGAATTTCTTCTCATTCATGGGTCAGCTGTTATTTACCTACTATGTGTCAGCCTTGAGCTATGTCCATGAAGTTCAGAGAATGCCAGTTAAACCCTGGACGTCCGGTAACTAGGATCTGTGGTGGATAGTGTGTTTGAATAAGATTGGAAAGTATATTGATTTCACATTCTGAAGGATCCTGGATAAATGATGTGATTTTTGGATAATATGTGGTAAATAACAGGGGAACAAAAATATTTTTAATGAAGACAGTGAAACAAATGGAGATTGCAGAAGTTGATATTTATTTCAGGGTGGGAGTGATAAATTAGTGATTGGAAAGATTAGGGTTATAGAAGCCAGTGATGAGGATAGTTTAAGAAGATGAATCTTCCAACAAAGTAGCTTCTTCCTGAAGTCAAATCCCTGTGCTCATACAGGCCAAAACAATCTCTCTTATCTTGCAAATGATTTTATTTGTAATTTAAATTAACATGGAAAAACACTGCAAAACCTACTGGCAATCACACAATGACACAATGCATATAACTTCCCTGAAGATTTTGGTGTGCCTTTTAAAAATATTTCTGGAATGAATGTCCTATGTTACAGTTAGTCAGCAATTATTTTCTGATTACTTTCATCTTCCCTTACCTATTGAGCTCATTTTACTTAATACATTATTGTTTAAAGGATTATTTATTGAGCATTTCCTACGTATTAAGTATAATACTGAACATTTTGCACAAATTATCTCATTAATGAATCTTTGGGCATTGCTTTCATGTTAGAGATACGAACACTGGGCCTGAAAAGTTTATTTAACTTAGTCAAGGTCAAAAATCCAAAAATTCCCAATGTCTGGAATCTAAAGCCCAAATTCTGTCCGGGAACAAAGACCAATGACCTCTTCCTTCTTGGAGCCTGACCCAAACAGGAAAATAGACATCACAAAATCATCTTTGGAGTCAGAAAAACTCAAGTTTGAATATTCTCATTCTCTCTCTCTTGTTCCCTTCCCTCCCTTTTCTGTTCTCTGTGAAGCTGTTTACTGAAACTCTTGGTGCACTAATTTGTAAAACGAGACTAATAGTACCTGCCTTACAGCCCTGCACGACAACCGTCATGGTGGCAACTGCAGGAGTTCAGCTAGGGCAAGTTGCTTTCCCAGGCCCACGCCTCTGTTGATACTTATTCCATTGTGCTCTGATTATCTTTTAATGGTCTTTCTTCTCTGGGCTGACCAACTGTGCACACTGGCAGGACAAAAGAGTTTTCTCCTTCATCTTTATGCCCAGAGTCTTAATTCAATGCCAACAATTTTGTAACTTAGCAAATGCTTAATAAATGTTTAAATTTTTATCTATAATAAAAGAAAAATAAATTAAAAAAAAAAGTTCTATTGGGTATTGTGTGTGAGAAAGTGTATGTGAGAGACAGAGGTAGGGTACAAAGACAGGATGGGAAAGCTATCTGGCAGGTTACAATATGATATATAAATAAATGTAAGCAAGTATAAATGGAAATTAGACCTATGTAGAACGGGAAGAAGGAGATTCTTTTGAAGAGGTGCTCTAACTAAGCACCAAGTGAGTCTCTACATTCCCTTGTCACCATGACAAAGAGTAAACACAGTAAACTAAATAATTCTATCAGTAAGACAGACATCTAGGTAAAAGTGTTCCTGGCACTAATTATAAGAACACATTGTAAAAGGGGATGTCAGATCCTGAACTCAGAGGAATACACCTTTCAAGAACTAGAGACTCAGAGGCAGAGCCAGCCCCTGGACTCAAAAGATCCCACCACAGGTACCTCTAAGAGTTGTTGTTTACCAAGTGTGGCCCCCTCTAAGCCCAAAATTAACCTTCTTTCTGGCTTTGAAATACTTATCAACCCCCTTCCTTTGCTCACTATGATTTCCTCTGGCTTATGATCTACTTGGGCTTTTTTCTCTCTCCTGGCAAGGGGTTCGATGGTGTCTGGCCAGCGCTTCCCTCCAAGTCCTCACCATTCCTGCCCTGCTCAGATTCTCCCAGAATCCCCTGCTCTCCTGACCCAGGCATCCAGCTTCCTTCTTTTTATTTTATCATATCCCTGTCCCCATACTAGACTATATTTGTGTTTTATTGTTCATATGAGCATGTAATTATTTACATGTTGGTTTCATATTAGTTTTGAGCACATTGGATGTTTATTGTTGTGATACTTTACCAAAAAGAATGGGTTTCAGCTCCATCCAGGTGAATACAAAGGATGTAAAGTCTCCATCTTTTGATGGCTGAATAATATTCCATGGTATACATATGACACAATTTGTCAATCCACTCATGGGTTGATGGGCTTTGAGTTGCTTCAATAACTTGGCAATTATGAACTGAGCTGCAATGAACATTCTGATGCAAATGTATTTATGGTAAAATGATTATTTTTCTTCTGGGTAGATCCCTAGTAATGGAATTGTGGGACAAAATGGAAGGTCCACCAGCATCCTTCTTCTACTTGAAAGGCACATCACATCCACCGTTCATAGACTGCAGGTGCTTGCTGGGTTTGTTTGTACCTACAGCTGCATCCTCTGCAAGACTAGGGACATATGAAGCAGGACTATCCTCACATTCAGCTCTCTGTTCCTAAAACCCAGGAAAGTGCCTTTCACAGAGAAGATTCTCTGGAAATGTTGAGAAAGTGCACTTTGGGAGATCAAGCCTTATTATGTGGTTGAAACGGCACAGGACCCAGAAATGAGACAGTGTGCTGTTTCATGGGCAGTATCCTTCAGAATGAGTCATAATTTGTCTTCAAAATCAATGTAAACTGAGACTCTAATAAACGTGAAAGACACAAGTGAAAAAGGGAAACTTCTCTTCTTATTCTGCCAAATAATAGACTTCAGGCTCCTTAATTCCATAGTTTAATTCCTACATAAGACTAATGACTTAAAAACAGCGTCACAATGCTCTCTACATTTTAACCATCAAACTTTAGTACTAGTAAAAGAATAGTTGAACACTGGTCACTAATATGGTGTAGTTGTCTAATACTTACATACGAATCATTTTACTAATGTAGCTCATGGACATGAATGATTTGACCCAAAGTATCTGCTTTTCTCCTCTCACACAGCTTCTGTTCCTGCACTCAAGACTCTAGATGTAACAGATTGATTGCTAATGATTTTTTATTCCTTTGTGCTTTTTATACCATCTGTTCACACACCCTTGAAAGATCTTTTTTTCTTTTATTGTCACACATTTTTAAGACATTTAAAATGCCACCTCCTATGTAAAGACTGCCTTGGTCTTTTGCTAGAATTAACAAGTCTCTCTGCACTCTGACAAGCATTGTGGTCATACCTAGGTTACATTCTTCAGTTTGATTTATCTGTATCTGTCTTACTAGATTGAAAAAATTGTAAAGACAAAGAGTAAGCATTAAAAGTGCCTTTCGGTTTCCTACTACAGCTCATAGCACCAATATTAGAAAAACACTTTTTAGATTGTTATTCTTTGAGGCCACCGCAACCTATAACTTAAATGCAACAGTAAAACTTTCTCTGCTTTTTCTAGTCTCTTTGCCTTGATGTAATTTTTGGTATGTATGCATTGGAATATTCAAAGCTAAAGTTGTTTACAGCTAAAAGCTGTAATGTGTTTTCACATAATTTTATTTGGTATTTAAAAAAAATCCTTTGAATGTAGAAAGGAAAGAAACTCCATTTTAGAGACAAGAAAATAGTCACTGCGAAGTGGACTTGTTGGCGTTCACATGGCGATCTTTGCCTGGCTAACTTTCACGCATCTTTTGGGTCAGTTGCCTTCACAAGATGTGGTCTCATTACAATGTGTATCTGCCTCTACCGGGACCCTGCACCCACGGAATTGTACTCGCTGGCATGTTCTCTCTTCTCTACAACTGAAATGCAGCCGCTTATGGGAATAGAGCATATTCTAGTCACCATTTAAGCACCTTATACAGTAATAATACTGCTTTAGTTTGTCCCTGTCAAAACTGGTATCCACAGGGTGGTGGTGTTGGGAGCTGAGCCCTAGAGGGAGGAAGGAGTCTGGTGACCAGGGCAGATTTCTCATGAATAGACTAATTTTACCCTGAGGGTTTTATGTTTGTTTGTTTGTTTTTAAGAATCTGCCTTCTTCTGCTTCCTTCTCATCCTGCGATCCCTTCAAACAGGTGGTCCCCCTTGCACTTTCTGCCATGGCTTGAAACACCCTAAGACACACCCTAGTCAGGGGTGGCGAACAAGTTCGACTACGCGCTCGGAGATCTCTCCTCAGAGGTCCCTCCTCAGAAGCAGCATAACAAAATCCAAACTTGGCAAAGAGCCACAGTATACAAAATAATGATAAGAGGCAAAGAGCCGAAATTC
>CAUYPK010023345.1:0-22316 GCA_963574355.1 Loris lydekkerianus
TTGAGTCATGCTGGGGTTCTGAAACTGTCTGCTATCTGAATTTCAGAATCTCTTGGCATGTCTGGAAAATTCTCTTTCACAATTTCATGGAGAAGGGCCTCTGTGCCTAGCGAGGCCACTTCATCACTTTCAGGGATTCCAATGAGGTGGATATTAGCCTTCTTCGAATTATCCCAGAGCTCTCTGAGAGAATGATCCATTTTTGTTCTTCATTTCTTTTCCTCTTTGAGAGTTTGGGAGTGTTCAAACGCTTAGTCTTCAATGTCAGAAATCCTTTCTTCTGCTTGCTCCACTCTGTAACTGAGGGCTTCTACTGTATTTTTCAGATCTTTGAGGGCTGCAAAATCTTGCTTCAGTGTGTCAAAAATTTTGGTTGTTTTGTCTTTAAATTCGTTAAATTCTTGAGACAACTTTTGAATTTCTCCTCGAATTTCTAGTTCTGACTTTTGAATTGCTCCTCAAATTTCTAATTCCAAATTTTGCTCCATTCTATTAATCTTGTTTGCAATCCAAATTCTGAATTCGATTTCTGACATCTCGGCCAGCTGTTTATGAATGAAATCTTCAGTTACATCTGCCATATCTTTCCTTGGGGGTGTTGATCTATTCTGGTTATTCATGTTACCAGAGTTTTTCCGCTGATTACACCCCATGATTGTTTTACACCATTTGATTTTTCCCCTGGAGCTTTATTGAGGACCCATACAGTGCTATGGCCTGAGAAACTGGGGACCTGTTTGGTGTGGTGGGGCTAAGCGGTTCTGTCTTGTTTTCAGCTGGTCTCTGACCCTAGTGAAACAGTTACTCTGGGTTAAAGTCTCAGCTATGGAGAAATACCAGCATTTAAGTCACCCCACCCCCCACAGGCAACAATTGTAAAAGGAAAATCAAACTTTCCTACAACTACATACCCAGGGAACCACCTTAATAGTCCTCGGGCAATTGGTTCAGTTCAAAAGGTCCAAATCAATTGTCTCAGTCAGCACCTATCTCAGGTGGGAGAGTTTAAAAGTCTCTGGCAACTGGATCGCAGGGGTCTGCTGCCTACTCTGATATGGCTTGCTCCAGTGCTCTGTGGAGTCAGTAGGACCCACCCAGCAAATAGATCAGTCTGGGAAGGTTGACCCCTCCTTCCCCATCTGGCACCTCTGTCACACCCAGTCACTGATAGCCCCTCAGGGCTGTGACTCAGTTGCGTTTAGTGAATAGATACTCCAGGGGGTTCACCTGCCTGAGTCACAAGGAAATATATTTCTGCTCAGCCAGGCCACTGGGCTCTGCCTCTATGCAGCAGGGGGAGGTGAGGCCTGACAACCTGGGGTGGTTGATGGAGGCTAGGTGGTTTTCACTCAGTTCCAGCCCCACCCCTGATTGATGTTACTAACAGAACAGAACAGAACAACTTTGTGGGAATTTGTTTCTGTCCCTGCAAATTCCCCTGCAGAAGAGAAGCTGTTTTGAGTTCCCAGAGCCTGTGCCTCAGGCCCTGTTTTTGCTCCTGCAGATTTGTATTCAGTTACCTGTCAGTTCTAGCCTCCTGTCTTCCTTTGTCTATAGGTTGATGATCCCCCAAGGGCCAGGTGTGTCTTAGGCTCAGTGAAGCAGTCCTCTGGGTCAGCCCCGCTCTGGGAACTTCCTGGCTCTGCACGTGCATTTCTAGTCTCCATGCTCCACCTAGGCCGGTACCGCCTCAGGCAAACCCTTTACTCACAGGGTCTGCGTTTCCATCCCAGATCTGTTCTGGGGTGGTTGCCACCTGACTAGATGCCCGGCCTCTTCTGGTTGCCCAGGGAGACATGGGGTATGGCTTAAGAATATCCAGGAGTGAGCCATATTGTTGCTAAAAGAAGGCTGCTGCTCTACACCTTGGGGCACTGCGGCTCTGGTGTGGTTTCCTCTCATCCGACTGTCCTCTCACTCCCATGCCCCAGAGTCAGCACTGACCAGATGCAGTTTAGCTCTGTTCACACCCCTCAAGAAATCACCCAAGAATCTGGACTCCTGGGGGACAGGCCTCCAGACCACAGAGTGAGAGTGGAGGGGAATGCTGGGAGCTCAGAGTTGCAGGTAGAGAATATATACAGTTTTATACAGTTTTATGCCTGGCAAGAGAACACTGTGGCACCCTAGTAGGGGAGGTAGGTCCAGTTTTTAGAGAGTTTCTCCCGTGGAGGGTAGTTGGAGGACCTTTGAACTCTGCTCATTTGTTTATGGAGCACTCCGAGCTGTTCTCATGGGGGAGGGGACTCACGACCACTTGGTTATGGATTTTGTACCTTTTGTTTATAACCTTGGGGTCTCAGCTCGCCTCAGAGGGGTTGATGCGCATTCTTCAACCTTCTCTCTTGGTGCAGCTCAAATCCACCAGGTTACTTGCTAAATTTCTGTCCTTTAACTCTCCTTCTGGATGGGAGCCTCTGTGTAAAGCTGGCTTCAGTCAGCCATCTTGTGAAGAATGATTTGTGACCGGAACCTGGGCTGAGGATTTCTCAGATACATATCCATATAAGGCTGTATAACACCAAGTATTTACATGAAATATACCCCAGCAGGGAGAAGGGATCTCAAAGTTTGCTCAGCAAAACAGTTTAGCCTCAAGGTAAGCATCTAAACAGCACCCAGGAAGGCAAATGGAAAGTACACAGAGAGGAAGATGAACTGCGGCAAAGCCTTTGTTGTATGATAGTGACTTTACCACGATGAAGTTTGGGGCTCCCCGGGAAGCCATGAGCGGTGGACAGCGCGAGGGCTCTGTTGTTGTTTTCCTGGGGCTGCTCTAGCACGCGCCATGGCTCCCTGCCACTCGCGGGTGGTGCTGCTGCAGCTGCCGGCTGCTCCAGCTGCGGAGTCCTTGGGGCTGCAGCCTGGTGACTCGCAAGTGAGTAGGAAAACAGAAAGTGCAGGGAGAGCGCCTGGGGAGGGCTGGAGATGGGGGCACCTACCTCGCGGGCTCCGCTACCTCAAACTCTTGGGCTCAAGTGATCCTCTTGCCTCAGCCTCACATGTAGCCAGGACTACAGGTGCTCACCACAATGCCTGACGTATTTTTAGAGATGGGGTCTCATTCTCACTCAGGTTGGTCTTAAACTGCTGAGCTCAGGCAATCCACTGTATTGGTCTCCCAAAGTGCTAGAATTACAGGTGTGAGCTATTGTGCCCAGCCTTGTAACTAGCTAATTAAAAATTTTTTGTTTTGTTTTGTAGAGACAAGATCTCACTATGTTGCTCAGGCTTGTCTCAAACTCCTGGATTCCAAGTGATCCTCCCCCCTCGACTCCCAAAGTGCTAGTATTGTAGGCACAAACCACTAAACCCAGCCCTGAGAAATAAATTTGTTTATAAATTACCCGTGTAAGGTATTATGTTATATAGCAGCCCAAAAAGACTGAGGCACTCTCTGTCCACACACACACACACACACACACACACACTCACACACACACGCCCTGTTGGTTATGTTTCTCTGGGGAACACTGACAAATCCAGATACAATACACAAGTGACCTGGATTTCCCCTTTAAGGAAAGAACTAGTGGCGTTCAATGAATTTCCACTGTACTTAGGATATCATGTGACTCTTGCTTCCCAGCTCTCCCCTGTGACCATCACAAACCATCTGCCTCTCACTTTCTGCATCCCAGCCACACTGGCCTGTCAGTTTTTGGAACAGGCTGAACGCATCCTTGTCACTAGGCCTTTTTACATGCTATTCTCTCTGCCTGAAATTGTTTCCCTGGCTGACTCCATCTCACCTCAAATGTTTCTGTCTCCTCTGCTGTTCTCTGCCCATTGTGCATTTTCTTTTCTTTTTATCTGAGATGGTGTCTTCCTCGTCAACTAACCTGGAGTGCAGTGGTGTCATCACAGCTCACTGTAGCCTTGAACTCCTGGGCTCAGGTGATCCTCCTGTCTCAGTCTCCTGAGTAGCTGGAACTCTAGTGCATGCCGCCACATCTAGCTAATACTTAGTACATTTTTTATACAGACAGGGTCTTGCTGTGTTGCCCAGGTTGGTCTTGAAATCCTAGCCTTAAGTGAGCCTCTTGACTAGGCCTCCCAAAGGGCTGGGATTACAGGCATGAGTCACTGTGCCCAGACTCTCTGTGTATTTTTTTTTTTCTGAGCACTTCACCCAAGGGGTAATTTCATTCTTCTCTGTATGGGGGGTGCCTATGCTTCCCACTAGATTGTATCCTTCATGGAGTAGGAGACATATTAGTCTGATTCACCCAGTACTAAGAGCAGGGGCTTTCCCCTAATACAGTTCAAGCATGGTTTGCAGACAGAATGAATGAATGACTCCAGAGGTGGAGGGTAGTTAGAGGGTCTGAGCATGGCTTAAATCTCAGCATATTGGTAAATCCTGTACTAGTAGGCAGAAGAATACCTGGGAGCTTGGGTGTAATGATCTAAGCAGAGGGCAGAAAACTCAAGAGGTTTCTTGCTGTGACATTCCAAAGCTGCATTTGGACAGTTCTTCCCAGCAGGAACCTGGGGCAGTGATGGAGTGGGCTGTGAGGTGGGGACAGTAATTAGATGGTTCTAGCCCATTTGGCTCTGCCGCTTGGAGGTCAGTAGAGAGGTGGGTTGGCAGAGGTCATGGCTCCTGGCTTTGCCTCACTTTGGATCAGTTGAGCAAAAGGTGGTAGAGTTTAGGTTCAGGTTGTATTTTCCTTGCCGACAAATAGCTATACTCCTTGGACTAGTCCAGGGCACAGGACAAAGGAGGCTGACCTGGACCTTGCCTCCTCAGTGGCAGGAACTCTTACTGCCCGCCAAATATCCATTCCTTTCCCTCTTCTCCTTTGCAGCAGATCCTGCTCCCTCTGTGAAAACTGAACATGCCAGCTGCTTGCTCTAACAGCCGGGCGTAGGCAAAGTTGCTGGAACAAAGAGATTCCAAGTACAGTGGCTTAAACAAGATAGAGAGACTTGGCTCCGTGCCAGTGGCTCAAGCAGCTAAAGTCCCAGCCACATACACCTGAGTTGGCGGGTTTGAATCCAGCCCAGGCCCACCAAACAACAATGATGGCTACAACCAAAAAATAGCTGGGCGTTGTGGCGGGTGCCTGTAGTCCCAGCTACTTGGGAGGTGGAGGCAGGAGAATCACTTGAGCCCAGGAGTTGGAGGTTGCTGTGAGCTGCGATGCCACAGCACTCTAGCAATAGATTGAGCCTCTGTCTCAAAAAAAAAAAAAAAAAAAAAAAAAAAGACAGAGAGACTTATCCATGTACTAGACCAGAGTTGGCTGACAGCACTGGTACATTCCACTGTGGGTCCAGCCTGCTGCTCTTGGTCTCATCCTAGGACCAGGGGGCATGTAAGACTTGGAAATGACAGGCATCATTTCTTCTTGTATCCCATTGGCCAGAGTTAGTCACATGGTAATGCCTGGCAGCACAGAAGACTGGGAAATGTAGTCTTTAACTAGGCAGCCATATATTATACATAGTTAAAACTTAATGACTTTCCTCTAAAGTAAGAGTTGGCAATCTTTTTATGTGAAAGGCACATAACAAATATTTTAGTCTTTATGGGCCATATGGTTTCTGTCACAGCTACTCAACTCTGTTGTTCAAGCACAAAAGCAGCTATAGAAAATATGTAAATGAATGGGTGTGGCCGTGTTTCAATGAATTTTTATTTATTTATTTTTCAGGCAGAGTCTTATTTTGTTGCCCTGGGAAGAATGTCATGGTGTCATAGCTCACAGCAAGCTCAAACTCTTGGGCTCAAATGATCCTCTTGCCTCAGCCTCCCAAGTAGCTGGAACTATAGGGTCCTGCCACAATGCCCAGCTATTTCTTAGAGACAGGGTCTTGCTCTTGGTCTGCCTGGTCTCAAACTCCCATGATCCACCTCAGGCAATCCACCCACCTCTATCTCCCAGAGTGCTAGGATTGAGTGAGCCACTGCGCCCAGCCCCTTCAATGAAATTCTATCTGCAGGGCGGCGCCTGTGGCTCAGTGAGTAGGGCACTGGCCCCATATGTCGAGAGTGGCAGGTTCAAACCTGGCCTTGGACGAATTGCAACAAAAAATAGCCAGGCGTTGTGGTGGGCACCTGTAGTCCCAGCTACGTGGGAGGTTGAGACAAGAGGATCGTCTAAGCCCAGGAGTTGGAGGTTGCTGTGAGCTGTGTGATGCCATGGCACTCTACCCAGGGCAATAAAAAAGAATGAATGAATGAAAGAAAGAACAAAAGAATGAAAGAAAGAAAGAGAGAGAGAGAGAGAGAGAGAGAGAGAGAGAGAGAGAGAGAGAAAGAAGAAAGAAAGAAAGAAAGAAAGAAAGAAAGAAAGAAAGAAAGAAAGAAAGAAAGAAAGAAATTCTATTTGCAAACAAGAGGCAGCAGGCTGGATCTGACCCACTAGACCATAGTTGGTTCTAGACCTGGATTGGACATTGGAGGATGAAAGGTGTAAATCATGGTGCCCAGAGACGAGGCCACAGAGGAGATGTTCAGGCCAGATTTATTGAAAGGGGAGAGTGACTCTCCAGCCTGGGCAGTGCAAAGATGGCATCTGCACCTGGAGGCTGTTAGAGATCCCTTTTATACAGGATTATAGGGGGTGGGCATATTTCACAGCTTGCCTGGAAAGTTAGGGTCTTCTGGTGCAAACTTCTGGGGGATGGGTTAGCCAGATACTTTGTGTCTTTGTCTTAGGAGGAGAAAGAGAAGGGGAAAAAGGTTTGAGTGTGGCTGCATTAGGCCCTCCAACAGAGGACAGCTAGCAGTTGGTAATACTCATCTGCATTTTCCAGCATGGTCTTGTGACTCAGTTCCATCCAATGACATATAAGGAAAGGTTAGCTGAAAAGATTTTCTTCAATAATGAAAACAGAGCCACGTGAGGAAAAGCAACACCCTTTCCCCTGTCAATTTGATTCAAATTAAGTCATGAGGATCCCCAATGCTTGGAGCTGTGGCAGCCATTGTATAACTGAGAGATAAGGGCCAATCTGGGGCCTGAAACTGGCCTTGGAGCATCCCACCTCTCAACTTCTTGATAGGGGAGAAAATTAGCCAGTTACTTGCAGCCAAATGCCACCCAAATGACAGCCATCTGTTCAGTTCTTTCCCTTTACCCACACTCTCTCTTCTTTTGTGGCTGGCCTCCTTTCCTTTCTTAGTTCAACGATCAAGTTATTCACTCTCCTGTGTAGGCCTACAAAGACTAATGGTAATCACAGGCCCTAGGCAAAGAATGGCAATGATTTATAAAGGAATTTTCCTACTTGCAATCTTATTGCACCCCTGCTCAGCCCTGTGAATTAGAACCATTCATTCACTCACTTCACAACTCTCTCTTGAGTGCCACGCAGGATAATCCTTGTTTTACAGAGACTGTATTGGTTCCTAGGGCCGTCATCATAGAGTATCACAAATGTCTTGGCTTAAAAACAATAGAAATGTATTCTCTCACGGTTCTGGAGGGGCCAGGAGTACACAGTCAAGGTGCTGGCAGCTCTGACAGCCTCCCCAGGTGCTAGAGGAGAATTCCTCTTCCTCCTTTTCAGCTTCAGGGAGCTCAGGTGTTCCTCAGCTTGTGGCTGCATCCTTTTGGTCTCTGTTGTCCTCACGTGGCCATCCCCTTTGTGTCTTCATTTTCTCCTCTTCTCTCTCTTATGCACACTTGTCTTTGGATTTAGGGCTCACCTGGTTAATGCAGGATGATCTCATGTCAAGAGCTTTAACTCCATCACAGACTAAGATCCTTTTTCCAGATAAGGTCACTTTCATAAGTTCCAGGGGTTCGGGACACTGACATATCTTTTGGGAGACCATCACTCAACACCGTACAGAGATTCTAAGAAATTGGGTGACCTTCGTAGTAGACTGGCCCCAGACTCACTGCTATTACTCCACTTTGAAGCAAGATTCAGAGACATAACTTGACTCTGGAACTAGGATACTTACTTGAGTTCTCATCTCTGTTTCTGGTATACGGTGTCACCTATCTGGGCCTTACTTTTCTCATATGTGCAAACCAGGCAGCTTATGGCCAACTTGGTCCCACATGTGTGTTTTGTTTGGCTGACACAGCGTATTTTAAAAATTGATTTAGTTGCCATCATTTACAAACTCCAGAAATTTCTCGAGAAAGTTTCATGAAACATCAGTCCTGTTACCCTGTACCTACATTCTTGGCGGCCAGAGTGGAGGAACCCTTGTTCCATCTAGGATCAGACACAACAGTCCTGATCCTTGCAGCGCTCCCCTGGTCTGCAGAACTCAGTTTATGGCTCTGGATTGTCCTGAGTGCATTTGAGTTCTCAAATTGTGACCTGACTGATCTCAAAGGACTCAAGTGAAAACCAATGGAAATTTGGAATGTCATTCCCTATTTCTTAAAAGAAGGTTCTAGAAGAAAAAAGAAGGTAGTTAATACTTGGATGAGGTGAAGGAGGGAATGAGGTCCCAATTGGAGAGGAACAAGCAATGGACCATTAATTTTTTCTTTTTGGTAATAAAATACCTATAACATGACATTTATCATTTTAACCATTTAAAAATGCACAGTTCAGTGCGATTTAGGACTTTCACAATGTTGTGCAAGCCACTACCTGGTTCCAGAACTTCTTTTTATTTTTTTTATCTTCTTTATTTGTTGCCCAAGCTAGAGTACAGGTGTATCATCATAGTTCACAGCAACCTCAAACTCCTTGGCTCAAGGGATCCTGCTGCCTCAGCCTCCTGTGTATCTGAACTACAGGCACATGCCACCATGCCCTGCTAATTGTTATTTAGTAAAGACAGGGTCTCACTCTTGCTTAGGCTGGTCTTGAACTCCTGAGCTCAAGCAATGCCCCTGCCTCAGCCTCCCAGAATGCTAGGATTATAGGCATGAGCCACCACACAGGCCCAAAGTATGTTCCATCACCACAAAAGGAAACCCCATACCCATTAAGCGGTCACTCCCTGTCCCCTCCTCCCCCTCCCTGGCCACCCCTCATCTGCTATCTCCATGCATTTGAGTGGACTGTTATTTTGGAGATGTCCTGTCCAAAGTGGGACCCCTCAGATCACAGAGACCCTTTTAAACGCAGTATTAAGACTGGGCGCAGGGGCTCACACCTGTAATCCCAGCCCTCTGGGAGGCCGAGGAGGGTGGATAGTTTGAGCTCATGAGTTCCAGACCAGCCTGAGCAAAAATAGAGATCCCATCTCTACTAAAAACAGAAAAAAAAATGGAGCAAGAGGATCACTTGAACCCAAAAGTTAGAGGTTGCTGTGAGCTATGACGCCACAGGACTCTATCCAGGGTGATGGTTTGAGACTCTGTCTCAAAAAATAAAAATAAAAAATAAATGCAGTATTAAAAGTTCCCCTGTCAATTCTCAATAAAATCCTAGCCAACAGATTATAGCTTCTCATTAAAAAAGTCATACTTTACAATCAAGTAGGTTTCATCCCAGGGATGCAAAGCTGGTTTAACATACACAAGTCCATAAAAGTGATCCACCATATCAACAAAACTGAAAACAAAGACCACATGATCTTCTCAATAGATGCAGAAAAAGCATTCAATAAAATCCAGCATCCTTTTCTAATTAGAACACTGGAGAGTATAGGTATAGGTGGCACTTTTCTTAAACTGATTGAAGCCATCTACGATAAACCCACAGCTAATATTATACTCAATGAAGTAAAACTGAAAGCTTTTCCACTTAGAGCTGGAACCAGACAAGGTTGTCCTCTGTCACTACTACTATTCAACACAGTGCTGGAAGTTCTACCCAATACAATCAGGCAAGAGAAGGAAATAAAGGGAACCCAAATGGTGCAGGAATTCAAACTCTCCCTCTTTGCTGATGATAGGATCTTTTACTTAGAAAACCCCTAAGACTCAACCACAAGACTCCTGGAATGATCAAAAAATACAGTAACGTCTCAGGGTATAAAATCAATGTCCACAAATCAGTAGCCTTTGTATACGCCAATAACAGCCAAGATGAGAAGCTAATCAAGGACACAATTCCCTTCATAGTAGCTTCAAAGAAAATGAAATACCTAGGAATATATCTAACAAAAGAGGTGAAAAACCTCTATAAAGAAAATTATGAAACCCTAAGAAAAGGAACAGCAGAGGACTTTAACAAATGGAAGAACATACCAAGTTCATGGCTGGGAAGAATCAACATTGTTAAAATGTCTATACTTCCCAAAGCAATCTACCAATTCAATGCCACCCCCAGTAAGATACCAACATCGTACTTTCAAGACTTGGAAAAAATAATTCTTCATTTTGTATGGAACCAGAAAAACCACCCTATAGCTAAGGCTATTCTTTAATAAAAACAAAGCCGGGCATCAGCCTACCAGACTTTAGGCTGTACCCCAAGGCCATAGTGGTCAAGAAAGCGTGGTATTGGCATAAAAATAGAGACATAGACACCTGAAACCAAATAGGAAACCATGAGGTTACAGCCACCTAATCTTTGATAAACCAAACGAGAACAGACACAGGGAGAAAGAATTCTTATTCCGTAAATGGTGCTGGAAGAAGTGGATGTCCACATGTAAAAGACTGAAACTGGACCCACACATTTCACCACTCACTAAAATCGATTTAAGATGGATAAAAGATCTAAATCTAAGACATGAAACAATAAAAATCCTTGAAGAAAGTGGGGAAAAAACACTTGAAGGTATCAGCCTGGGAAAAGACTTTATGAAGAAGGCTTTAGTGACAATTGCAACAGCAGAAAAAAATAACAAATGGAACTTAATTAGACTAAATAGCTTCTGTACATCTAAGGAGACAACAACCAAATCAAATAGTCATCAGAATGGGAAAAGATATTTGCATATTATGAATCAGACAAAAGCTTGATAACTAGGATCTACAGAGAACTCAAACTAAGCAACATAAAAAGAGCCAACAATCCCCTATATCAATGGACAAGACAGACAAAAAGAACCTTCTCTAAAGAAGACAAAAGAATGGCTAGCAAACATGAAAAAATGCTCATTGTCCCTAATAATTAGAGAGATGCAAATTAAAACCACCCTGAGATATCACCTAACCCCAGTGAGAATGGCCCACATCACAAAGTCTCAAAACTGCAGATGCTGGCGTGGATGTGAAGAGAAGGGAGCACTTCTGCACTGCTGGTGGGACTGCAAACTAGTACAAACCTTTTTGGAAGGAAGTATGGAGAATCCTCAAAGAACTCAAACTAGACCTCCTATTGGATCTGGCAATCCCATTACTGGGCATCTACCCAGAAGGAAAAAAATCATTTTACCACAAGAACGCTTGCACTAAACTGTTTATTGCAGCTCAATTTACAATCACCAAAATGTGGAAAGAGCCTAAATGCCCAGGAATGGATTAACAAGCTGTGAGATGGAGACTTTACATCTTTCTAATTTGGATGGGGGTGGAACACATTCTTCTTAGTAAAGCATCGCAAGAATGGAGAAGCAAGAATCCAATGTATTCAATTTTTTTTTTTGGCCAGGGCTGGGCTTGAACCCACCACCTCCAGCATATGGGGCCAGCATCCTACTCCTCTGAGCCACAGGCACCACCGTACTCAATTTTGATATGAGGACAATTGATGACCTAGTACATGGTGGGGGGGGGGAGTGGAGAGAGGGAAAGAGGAAGGGTGGGGAGTCACTGTGCTTGGCACACCTCTTGGGGGAGGAACACATTTAAAAGAGTGACTTTGCCTGTCTGATCTTGGAAGATAAGGAGGGTGGGGTCTGGTTAGTACTTGGATGGGAGAAAACACGTGTGATGCATTTAACATAGTGCCCAAATGACACTAAGGACTCCGTAAGTGCAGATATTATAGGGAGTTACCCCCCTCCCCAGTTAGTCTCTGAAAACAGTTTTCAAAGGGCTAAAAAGAGAAACGCTGTTTTGTTTGTTTGTTTGTTTGTTTTTCTTTTGAGACAGAGTATTGCTAGATTGGTCTTGGTAGAGTGCCATGGTGTCACTCTCACAGTAACCTCCAACTCTTGGGCTTAAGTGACTCTCTTGCCTCAACCTCCCAAGTAGCTGGGACTATAGGCGCCCACCACAATGCCCGGCTATTTTTTGGTTGTAGTTGTCATTGCTGTTTGGCAGGCCCGGGCTGGGTTCAAACCCGCCCGCTCTGGTGTATGTGGCTGGTGGCCTAGCCGCTGAGCTATAGGCGCTGAGCCCTGATGTTGTTTTAAAAAAGATTGTGATCCAATCTAATAAATTAGACTTGCTAAGAGAAACCCAAACTGGATTTTGTGAAATACTTTTGGTTAGCCTCACCCTTAGCAAATGCTACTGTTTTCACCTATCCTTTTATCTCTCCAGTTATTATTTATTTTTGTAGAGATGTAGTTTTGCTATGTTGTCCAGGCTGGTCTCGAAATCCTGGGATCAAATGATTCTCCCACCACAGCCTACCAAAGTGTTGGAATTACAGGCAAGACCAACGATGTCTGGCCATTCCAATTTCCCTTATATCATGCCTTGGAATGGTGCTGTCATTCATTCATTGGGTCATTCTTTCACTCATTTTTCACTGAAATGAGAAAAGTGGCCATTGAAACTATATGTGCCTGCATCTCCCACCATTTCCCAAACCCAACCCCACCCTGACGCAGGATTACAGCCCTTCCTGTTGACGCTGAATGGGAAGTGCAGAACTCAGGCAAGCTCTGCCATAAACTTACTTGAAGAAGTCCTTTCTGCCCAGGAGCCTCATCTACAAAGCAAGGATGTCACACTCTGAACTGGACCTGAGATTTTTCTTCCTTCCCTGGGAACTACCCTACAGCCTGTGCCCCCAACAGTTACAAAATTTCCACAGGAGCAGCTGCTATTTACCATGCCATCCTGATCTCCATTTTCCCAAGGGTGGACATCCGTAGGTAGAGATGAGTTAGCACATTTGCAATGCCAACAAAGGGTGGTAGGTTCTTTACTGGCTTCTGAGTATTGTCTGTGGCCTAAGATTCAAAGTCTGGTTATTTGGAGCAACTCCTCAAAGTCCCATAAAGGAGCAAAAACTAGGTCCTGACATGGTGGTTCACACTTGTAATCCTAGCACTCTGGGAGGCGAGGTGGGTGGATTGCCTGAGCTCACAGGTTTAAGACCAGCCTGAGCAAGAGCGAGACCCTGTCTCTGAAAGTAGCTGGGCATTGTTGTGGGCACCTATAGTCCCAGCTACTCGGGAGGCTGAGGCAAGAGAATTGCTTGAACTCAAGAGTTTGAGGTTGCTGTGAGCTGTGATGCCACAGCACTCTACTGACAAAGTAAGACTCTGTCTTGGGTAGGGAAGGGGGAGTAGAAGAAGCAAAAACCAGAACGGTGAGAACTCCCAGGGTACATGTCAGAGCTCTAACCTGTAAGATTCTTTTGTTTTCTCTCCTCCCATCCTGAAGATTAAAAAGGCCCTGCTGCTTCTCATAAAACCCAGTATACTCTGAGTCCCAAAGTAACAGCACTCAACACAGTTGTCAAATTGTTACTGGCTGACGTAGGGGCAAGATTTAAGACTTTGAAAACGGACAGAGAAGATGGACACATCCAGAAAGAACAGAATGACCCAGGGGCATCTAGCATCTCTGTGGACTGAACATATCTCATGTGTGTAAATTAATAAGGGCACATGAGTTACCCACACAGCCAGGGCTGGGATTCAATCTCCAGGCACCAGCTGAGACTGCTGGAGACTTCTGCGGTCTCCTGGAATTGCCACCTAGAATTTCTTTTTTCTCTTAGCATGTGTCTTCCAGGGCGTTTTCCACCCTTTTTATTTGTCCACAACTTTTCCATCTCCCACCTTATTAGAATACAGTCCATAAGGGCAGGGCTTTTTTCTTTTCTTTTTAACTGAGGTGAAATTCATATAACATTCTTTTTTAACAAACCAGCAACTTATTTATTTATTATTTTGTTGAGACAGAGTCTCGCTCTATTGCCCAGGCTAGAATGCTATGGCTGGCCTAGCTCACAGCAACCTCAAACTCCTCTTCCTGTCTCCACTCAGTAGCTGGTACTATAGGTACCCATCACACTGGCTAATTTTTCTTTCTTTTCCTTTTTTTTTTTTTTTTTAACTAGAGATGGGGTCTCACTCTTAATCAGGCTGGTCTCAAATTCCTGAGCTCAAGCAATCTACCTGGCTTGGCCTCCCGGAGTGCTAGGATTACAGGTGTGAGCCATTGCACCTGATAAGTTAATCATTTTAAAGCATATAATTCAGGGTCATTAAGGACATTCACGAAGTTCTTATTTATTTATTTATTTATTTATTTACTTTTAAGAGAACAGTCTTGGTTTGTCACCCAGGCTAGAGTGCAGGGGCATCAGTCTAGCTCACAGCACCCTCAAACTCCTGGGCTTAAGCAGTCCTCCTGCCTCCGCCTCTTACAGTGAGCCTGCCACTGTGCCTGATTAACTTTTTTTGTTTGTTTGTTTTTGAGACAGAGTCTATTGCCCAGGGTAGAATGCCACAGAGTTATAGCTCACAGAAACCTCCTGGGCTTGATGAAGTGATTTCAGTAGCTGGGATTACAGGTGCCCACCACAATGCTAATTTTTCTATTTTTCATAGAGACTCACTTTTCACTGGGGTCTCACTCTTGCTGAGGCTGGTCTCAAACTCCTGATCTCAAATGATTTCTCTCTACCCCGCAGAGGGCTAGGATTACAAGCATGAGCCACTGTGCCCAGGGCATTATCCCTGCCCTCTGCCTCCCTGGGCACCTACTCTCCTTTTCTATGGATTTGCCTGTTCTGGACATTTCACATCAATGAAGTCATACTGTATGCGACCTTTCCTGTCTACCTTCTTTCATTGAGGTTTATGCACGTTGTAGCATGTTTCAGTACTTCCTTCTTTCTTTCTTTTTTTCTTTTTTTTTTGAGACAGAGTCTCAGTATATCACCCTCAGTAGAGTGCTGTAATGTCACAACTCACAGCCACCTCAGACTCTTGGGCTTAAGTGAGTCTCTTGCCTCAGCCTTCCAATTAGCTGGGACTACAGGCTCCTGCCACAACACTGGCTATTTTTTTGTTGTAGTTGTCATTGTTGTTTGGCAGGCCTGGGACAGGCTGGGTTTAAACCTTCCAGCCACGCTGTATGTGGCTGGCACCCTAACTACTGAGCTACTTTTTATGGCTGAATAATATTCCACTGCATGGAAAGACCACTTTTGTTTATCCATTCATTCTTTGATGGATATTTGGATTGATTCTACTTTTTGTTAACTGTGGAAGAGCTGGAGTTTCTTTTCCTTTCCCTCCAGTGCCCTGAAGAATGAGGACCAGACAAGTGTTAACTCATTCCCATCTTCTCTGTACCTAATAGTACCCAAAGGCTTACAGATCTGAGACCAACAACAGAAGCAGCCAATAGGAGGGAAGAGGGGCCCTACTAGGAGAAAAACTTACTACCTTCTACTTTTTGCACTTGAAGAAGTGAATCCTGATGGCCACAAGAGAGAGGAATTTATATGCCCAGTTCCAAGGAAGAAAGTTATCTATTATCGGATAATAAAGACAAAATGATCCATTAAGGATGTTGCAACATTCACAGTAAATCAAAACCAAGTGGAGAAGGCAGATCTTACCCACCTAGGCCAGCTCCAGAGAGGAAATCATTGAAATCCAACTGCTTTCCCGCAAAGGACTTCATTAAATAGTCAAAATCACCAGGAGCCTACTGAAAAAAAAAAAAAAAAAAAAAATAGAAAGGGCAAGAGGAGTAATTTCTCTTTGACTGTTGATGCAATTTGGAAGAAATTAAATTTCAATTAAGTTCGTTTACTTACCAGGAGATAGAGTGTGAACACCCTGTGGGGGCCCCTATCAGCCTTTTGAGAAGGAGATGACCTTTTGTTCTGGATGGTTCGCAGGGGGCCGCCCAGCTCCTCAGCCAGTTTGTCCACATCGGCGCGCCCTCTGGTGGCCGCATGTGGAAGTGTTGGCAATTGCTCTCTGTTCCCTTTCATGGGAGGTTGGGGAGGAGGGGGACGAAAGGGCGGGGGGCAGGGGGGAACAGGAGGAAGGTGGAGGGAGCAGCAGGAGGACACAGGCATAATTTCAGCCACACAAGGGATCCGTAAATTAAATCACATTTAAACTGGAAGGACCATCTCAGCAAGTGTCACTTAGGGGTGCAGAAAGGACTATGTAGGTCAACTGATTATAAAAATTGTAATTGTAATATTATATTAATTATAATTAGCATTTCAAGTACTTTTGAGATCCTGAAATGGAGAGTCAGTTTCCTGGGCCAGCTTTCTCACACACAGAATTATTTGTGTATTAAAGAAAATTCCAGAATTTTCCTATGCATATACTAGCGTGTCCTCCTCCTCCCCTTTTTTATTATATCTTTAAAAAGATTTATTTATTTTTATTTATTTATTTTGAGACACAGCTACACTCTGTCACCCTCGGTAGAGTGCGTGGCATCACAGCTCACAGCAACTTCCAACTCTTGGGCTTAACTGATTCTCTTGCCTCAGCCTCCCAAGTAGGCTGGACTACAGGCACCCACCACAACACCCAGCTATTTTTTGTTGCAGTTGCCACTGCTGTTTTAGCTGGCCAGGGCTGGGTTTGAACCTGCCACCCTAGGTATATGGGGCCAGCGCCCTATCCACTGAGCCACAGGGGCCACCCTCCTCCCCCTTTTTTAATCCTGTAAATTTGCAGTTTGGCACTTTCCTCCTTGATCCCTCCTCTTTACAAGCTTAAGTTGGATAGCTTCTCACCTGAGTATGTGCAGACCTGCCCCATATTTTCCAGTGGCCATAGCCATCTTGCATGTAATGGATATACTGGTGTTGTTAACTAGTCCCCTACTGACCGACACATAGATTGCTGCTTCTTTTTAAAAAATTGTAACAGTGGGGGAAGATCTTTGCATCCACTGTTCAGCAGTGGTGTGGTTATTTCTCGTTAGTTAGGTCAACCCTAGTGACTTTTCTGCCCTCCTATGCATCCAAGAAAGGGATATTAGACCTGACCCTGTTGTTTTTTTCCCAGCATTAAGAACGTGTGACCTTGGATGAGACCTCAGGACAGTGACTGTTTTAATGACATCACGGCCCTTATGGGGTGACCACTCCCCAGGAACGTGAACCTACCCCTCCTGAGAAGTCCCTCCTAGACATCCCCACAGGCCCCAAACCACTAGTGGATAAACCCCCTTCCTTAAGACATTCTTCTGTCCCAGGGCGGTGGTTGCTTGATGTCGAGATTAGTAGAAAGGAGGAATTCTTTTTTTTTTTTTTTTGAGACAGAGTCTCCAGCTGTCACCCTCGGTGGAGTGCTATGGCCTCACAGCTCACAGCAACCTCAGAATCTTGGGCTTAGGCGATTCTCTTGCCTCAGTCTTCCAATTAGCTGGGACTACATCAAGTAGCCCGCCACAACGCCCCGCTATTTTTGGTTGTAGTTGTCATTGTTTGGCAGGCCCGGGCTGGATCCAACCCACCACTCCCATGTATGTGGTTGGCGCCCTAGCGGCTGAGCTCCAGGCGCCTAGCCGAGAAGAGGAATTCTTATTGCCCCCATTTTACAGGCAAGAATAACAATACCGACCCCAGCCAACCAACCACTTGCAGGTCTATACAAACAATAGTCTTTGTGTTTCTTGTCTGCGTTGGTGGAATCCCTTCTGTCTGCTGATGAACTCCTCTCCAAACTCACTCTGGGGGCCAGCCCCATGCCTGTAATCCTAACAGTCTGGGAGGTCAAGGCAGGCGAATTGCCTGAACTTAGGAGCTCCAGACCAGCCTGAGCAAAAGTGAGACTGCTTTACTAAAAATAGAAAAACAAGCTGGGCATTATGGCAAGTGCCTGTAGTCTCAGTTATTCCTGAGGTAAGAGGATCTTTTGAGCCCAGGAGTTTGAGGTTGCTGTGAGCCATGAGGTCACTCCCACTCTACCGAGAATGAAGCTCTGCCTTAAAAAAAAAACCCACCACCACCAAAAAACTCTGGGCCTTCTTTCCTGTGTGCAAGTGCCCAGTATTGAAAGCACAGATAGTGGGAATAAGATGGAGTCAGTCAGGCTAGGGCCAACATGACACAGCTGGTCTGATCCATTTAGGTACCAAGTGACCTTTACCTCCTGTCTCCCATTCTTAATTGCTTTGTAAATGTAGCAACCACCCTAAAGATGCTGATCTTGAGTAGTTTAGGCTGATTGATTTAGATTAACAACAATAAAAAAAAATTGTAACAGTGCAGCAGTAACCACCCTTATACTTAAATCTTTGATACCGTTTGCATTTTGTTGCTAGTGGAAAGGGCGTATTACTGTTGAAATGACAAAGCTGAAAAAACTGTGGAGAACAGTGTTGGTGCCTCTCTGCTCCCTTCATTTAACAAACATTCACTGAGCACCGCCTGCTTGCTGGGTGGGGAGCTGAGGATACAGAGATCTGTGGCCCCCAACCTAAGGCATCCAGGTTGTATTGGATAGAAAAACTCTTTAGCAAGGGCGGCGCCTATGGTTCAAAGGAGTAGGGTGCCGGCCCCATATGCTGAAGGTGGTGGGTTCAAACCCAGCCCCTGCCAAAAACTGCAAAAACAAAAACTCTTTAGCAAATTAACACCTGTAAGGGTAATCTGTAAGGATAATAGCATCTATATAAGAGGCAGATTATACCGTGGGAACACAAAAAAAGATGTGGTTGAGCCTGGGAGAAATAAGGAAGGCATCTGAGAGGGGTCAAGGCTTGAGTGTCAGAAGAACTTCCAGCATGGGACCGGTAACAGTGTTTGCCCCTGCCCAGCAGTGGGAAGCACCTGGCAGTCCCTGCCTCCATATGGCAAAGGGATAGGAAGAGTTAATCAGAAAAGGGGAGAGAACAGGTAACTAGGACCCTTGTCAATCATTCCTGGGAGCTTGGGTCTCATCTTTCATTACAAGGTTTCTCTGAATGGTATCTAGGGACCACCTATTTCAGAACCCACTGGGAGAAGGAGGGTATCTTTATTTAATAATGAAGAATCCCAGGGCCCACCCAGATCTAGTGAAAAACAGTATCTGGAGACAAATCCTTGGGATCTGCATTATAAAAAATCAAGCTCCTAGGGCTGTTTTCAGATTCACTAGAGGGATAACTTTGCTGTTGGCGGTTGTTAATTCATAGAAGCAAAAAAGCTGGTTTGAAGAGCATATGAGAGACAGGAAAAGAATGCTAAAATAAGATCTCTACCTTAGGTATGAGACTGGTTAATTTGCGACAAGGCAAAACCCCCCAAATTATGTTGGGGTTAACTTTACTGCTGGGCTATAGAATCATAACTTACCACAATGTTTCAGAATAGTAAAGAGACTGTGATGCGTAGTAAATTGTCAATCAAAATCCTGCGAGAAAAAAGCTATATTCTCCTAGAGTAGAGGAGTGACAAGCAGGCTAATTAGTAAACACTTTAACACAAGGACCAGCAAACCTTTTTCATAAAGGACCAGATAGTAAATACTTTAAGCTTTGTGGGTCAAACATCTGTGTTGTGATTACTCAATGCCGGTTTGCACAGCAGTCATGGACATTATTTAACTGAACGCATACGGGCAGGGCAGCGTTCCAACAAAACTTTATTTACAAAAACAGGAAGCAGGCTAAATTTGGACTGTAGGCGTAGTTTGTTAACTCTTGCTAGGATCTCAATTCCAGACTGCGCCAAACCATTAAGTACACTGCCTCGGTGCCCTGTTCCAGGGGTCCTGTTTCAGGCCTGCTGCCTTGTTCTTTAGCGGCCTGGTTCTCTATTAAAGCACAGACACCAGTGGGTCCTAAACCTCTGGGAAGTGTCAAGGTTGAGAAATAGTGCTGGACTCAAGTGCCACGAATTGCTTTTTGTGCTGAGGAGCCTGATTCATCTCTAATCAGCACCTTCCCTCATCCTTCAAAGCCAGAGACAATTATTTCACAGAGTTGTGAAATCTGGTCCTTGAGCGACTTTACACATGAACCTGGCTGTTGACTCTGAAGCAATTATGGAAATTTCAAATGAGAGCTCCACTTTCAAGGGTGAGCATCAAGCCCTGGTCACCACTGGCAAATCCTCTGTTCTCATCAGAAAATGCCAAACGGTGGGACTACGGAATATTTTCTGTTGTCTTTGTAGTTAGATAATCTCAAATTATGTGGAAATAATTCATGACCACTTTGGGTTACAAAATACAATCAGAATTTTCCATGTGGCCAAATCACCAGGTCAGCTTGGGCTTTGGGTATTTCCATTAAAAAGGAAACAGGAGTTGTGCCAACTGGAACCTGGATTTGCTGTGATTGATGATTTTTGTCTCCTACATTCTAGCCATAGTGCAGCAACATACAGAGAAGGACGGTGGCCAACATTCAGAGCTTAAGAAGTCATGTCCAAGGTTGCCCTGTGGATGTGCCATGTCGGGCTTCCAAGGGGGGCTCACTCACGTGCCTGTTAGCTGCTAGCCTCTGTTTCTCACCCCATGGACAGAACCACAGGTTACTTCAGTGTCCTCCCAATGTCATTGCTGAC
This sequence comes from Loris lydekkerianus, assembly GCA_963574355.1. Taxonomy (NCBI): domain Eukaryota; kingdom Metazoa; phylum Chordata; class Mammalia; order Primates; family Lorisidae; genus Loris; species Loris lydekkerianus. The sequence goes on from CAUYPK010023345.1 coordinate 20,488, forward strand.
TTTTTCCCAAGACAGAACAAGAAGAAAGCCACCATGTCTTTAATGACCTCAACTTTGGAAGTCCTATGGTATCATTTCTGCAAAATCCAGCCCTACTCAATGTGGAAAGGGACCAAACAGGGGCATGGATATCACATGATGATCACTCGTGGTCATCTTGGAGGTTGACCACCGCAGTTACACTCTAGGGGAGAACATGAGTGTGCCAGGAGAATAGCACAATGGGGGGTGGGGGGGTGGGCGATGCGGCAGGAATTAAGGATGGAAAGGCAAGCAAGGTTGAGAGAGTTCATGGAAACCAAAGTGAGACTTTTAACTGGGAACCAGTAAATGTTATTAATCCAGTGCCCCGGCCCGAGGGGCTAGTTCAGCAGGGACCTAGGATATGGAACTGAGAGAGTGGAACAAAGGGAACAAGAGACACGAAAAACCGGGAGCAAGACAGGATTCTGATCAAACTCCCAAAAACTTTATTTTTCAACAGCCATATAAACACAAGTGGAGGGGGAAGGTGTGCTCGGGGGTATGAGAGGGTGGGGAATTCCAGGAGCAGGTGTGGTAATCCAACAGTCAGGATGTTCGTTTCGCCTAGGGCAGTAATTTTCCAAGCACTTGACTTAAGTGATAAGTTTCCAAGGTGAGCTTGCTCTTAAGTATTGGCTCCCGGCAATCCAGGAGTGTCAAACAATCAGATAGCATTTTAGAATGCTTGTTCGGCTGGTGATATCTGCAGAAGTTGGAGAAAAAGGTTGGGACTGGAGGCAAGATTCCCATTTGGAGACAGTTGTAATAGTCCTGACAACACAAAATTGGTGACTCAGGGAACGATTTCAGTCAATGGAAGTTTATTAAGCTGAAGTTTGAGGACACGGCTGGGAAAAATTGTATCTTTTTGTTTGTTTTCCAGAGAGAGATTTGGGGACTTCAGTATTCAAGGGGAGAAGGGATACAGAAAGGAAAAAAGAGGAAGGAGTGTGGGCAAGGAGACAAATAGTTACGTTCTTCTGAGGCCCAGGAAATCTGCATTTTACATAAGATAAGGTGATTATCAGAACAGAATACGGGAGTGAAGGACGAATCAGTTATGTATAATAGATGTCCCTGTGTAGGTGGAAGAACAATTGATTTCATCTTCTTCTGTTCTGCATCTGGGAAGATAAACTTGTAATCAACATTATTAGTGTTCAAGGAAACAAATTTTAGTGTTAGGAGCTACACTTCCCTTTAGAACTAAGGTTATAATTTGCATGTCCTTGTTTATAGGAGGTCCATCAAGACATTTCCTTATGAGGCTCGGCACCCGGAGCACAGTGGTTAATGGGGTCAGCCACATATACCAATATACCAGGGGTGGCGAACACGCGGCTCTCGAGCCGCATGTGGCTCCCAGCCAAAATGAATGCTGCTCTTTGCCTCTTATCATTATTTTGTATACTGTGGCTCTTTGCCAAGTTTGGATTTTGTTATGCTGCTTCTGAGGAGGGACCTCTGAGGAGCGATCTCTGAGCGCGTAGTCCTGCCCCCAGGGGGGAAACACGTGAAATCAAAGCACCGGTCCATTCTGACTGACACTCATGTAAAGGAACTGCTCCGAGTGGCTAACAACTGAATACAAACCTGATTTTCAGAAGATTACTGAAAACAAAAGATGCCAGAAATCCCACTGACATTATCATCCTATCACTCCAAAAGGTAACAAAAAACACCTGACTGAGCATGTTATATTATGTGTTTAATATATTATTGTTAAAATTATATGCTTTTGTGTGAGTGTTTGTCTGTTTTGGCAGGTCACTGCGTGGTGTGGCTCTCTGACTCTCACAGTTTAA
>CAUYPK010023347.1:0-21732 GCA_963574355.1 Loris lydekkerianus
AAACAAAAGAGGGAATTGTTGGGCCCTGCCATGTGCCTGAGGCCTAGTGCAACTTCCCGAGCCTGACTAGAAGTAGATCCATCGAGCTACTTCCGCGTAGCAATGACTCAGCAAGGCCCGGCCTGAAACTGTCTCTACCTAGATACAGCCAACGTGGTACCATGCCATTGGCCCAACCCTGTCACGCACCTCATCCCCCACCCCTTCCCCACACTCTATATAAGCGGCTGCTTGACACAATAAAGTTGAGTTCCTGCTTAAAAAAAAAAAAAAAAGAAAAAAAGAAAAAAAAAGAAATGAAATCAGAAAGGAAGAGCAAAGAGAGGGAAGGAGGGAGGGTAGTGGGGCTTTGGTGTGTGTCACACCTTTTGGGCGCAAGACACGATTATAAGAGGGACTTTACCTAAAAATGCAATCAGTGTAACCTGGTTTATTGTACCCTCAATGAATCCCCAACAATAAAAAAATAAAGAAATGAAAAAAAAAAAGAAAATGAAGAAAAAGAAAAAAAAGCCTCTCTCAAAGTTACATACAAATCTCTACCAAATTTCCTAACATTAGAGTTTCATAAAGCAGTATTGCAAATTTACACTTGTGTGTATGAAAAGTATGACATTCATCCCAATAGAAAAGGACAATTATCATTACATATTGCTTGTTTCCAATCTTCTTTTTTTGTTATCTAATACTGGAGCTGTCTAACTTGTATTTGATAGGACCTTATCTTTATGTATTTTAAATTATTAATCACAATTCAAACCTAACACTGAGTGATTCATGCACACTATTGAAAGCTGATTAAGCATTGTGATTGGAGATACAATTAGTATTGTAACATCAGTAACACTATCTTTCATTCTATTTTTTCAAGTAAATTAAAATAGTGTTTAATTATGATATTTGTCAGTATTCATTTTCTGGTTTAATAATATATCTTGATAGATAGCTTCACTCATGATGTGTGCATAATAAATATTTAATAGCATAAAATAAATTTAGCTCTAAGCACATTCTTTTTTTTAAATCTTTGCAATAGGAAACAAATGCATATTTTTCTTGTCACTTCCTTCTTTTCTATTATTTATCTATGGAGACTTCTTTTTAAAAAGTAGGGGAAGGCCTGGTAATGTACTTTCTTTGACATAAAGAGAAAAAAGGAAGATGAACGCTTACAGTTAGATATTGTGTTATACATGGCCACGCTTTGTATACACATTGTTACTATTATTTGCAGGTGCAAAGAGATTTGTGTATGTTCCTTTGCAGTCCTTTTAGTTTAACAATTGATGCATTAGGAGGGGGTTATGATTACACAGCTTGAAAGTTGTTGAACTCTAGTCTGGGTTTCCTCCAGAAACATGAAAGGGAGCTGGTGATTATCAATTTAGCAGCAAGCCTCTTCCAGGAAGAGCCTCTTGACAAAAGTAGTTGGAAGGTGGGAGAACAGCAATTAATCACTCTGCTCTTGCCTTCCCTGAACAGAATTTAATTAAACACAGCTCACACCTATATACCTACTCTTATCCCTTCTTCAGACTTTCCAAACTACTCGAGTTGACAACGTGCCAAGGAGGAAAATTATACTGGAAGGAAAAAAGCAAATGGACCTTTATTATTAAAATGAGACAAAGAATCAGAAAAAAAGAAACGAAGTAAGTGCATCAATATTATAATTTCAGGTAGGCTCAGCATCGTTTAAATGGCTCTACTTGTAGTAATATAATAGTGATTTGCCCCAGAATTAATATTGTCTTAATTAAATTATATAACACTTAATATTCTGGAAAAAAGTATCACAAGCCATCTTAAGAAGGTGAAGGAAGATAATTGTTGCTTATAAGACAGATTTTATATATCATGCACTATTTAAGCAAAAGATATAATTCTTAATGAAATCCCTCATGCAAATATATCATTAAAACTTCTATTCCTCTCTGACTAAACCCTATACTGAGATACTTATAATGGTTTTGGGTTAATAAGTTTTCCTAGTAAAATAACTAGACTTTTTCTTAACATGTAAGAATTTGAAGAAATTTAAACATTTTTCCAATTTAATAATCCCCTCCTATTTTCCCATGCATAACCATTTCTCCTGTTTTGACATTCAATGGCTGTAAAAGATTTAAACAAATAAGATTATATACATCTGTATATATTTATTTTTATCAATTTTAACCACAAAATGTCCCTTGTGTCAACTTTTATTAGTTGGAAAAAAGAAAAAAAAAAACTATTCAGTATGTCTTTGGGACTATTATTTAATTCAATATATATTCATTGAGAAAAAACTCTTTTCAATGCTATGTAGGCTGCTAGAGCAGTGTCAAAGGAAGAATATAGTTTTTGCTCTGAAAAGATTGACACTTAATGTTAGGGAAATCACTAAAACAGGCACACAATACAAAATGCACATAACTGAGAAAAGGAATTCAGAAAAGGAGAAACTTAGTATGATGTGGTTTTCAAATGAGAAGGGAAATCGTTTGTTTCTAATGGTGAGAGTGATGGGAGGGCTCTACATACATAGTTTATCTTGTAGCTCACATATAAACTGACTGGGAATGGAAGTAAGTTTATCATTTACAGTAAAAGTGTTTTAATAAGCGCTTGGAGCTCTCCACCATATGACTATGACAAAATGAACCCCGAGCATCCATTTCTATGTGGCTTTCCTTTCATCAGCTCCCGACTTCCTCAGGCTTATAGCAAGCAGAAAGCAAATATTTTGATTTTAGACTGTTATCATCAAGCATTCTCTATTTCACCCTTCTCTGTCATGTGTCCCTTCTCACTTTCCTGAACACGGCCATCCACTGGGATCTGTGGGACATGCAGAATGGGCTGCCCTTTCTCTCTGTTGCACAATCCCATTTTTGAAAGGTTTTGCATGTTGTTTTAATATCTTTAGATACTTCATCATCCACAGTTTAATTCCTTATAATTATTTCAAATCATCAACAAACAAATGGCATAAATACGACTTTTTCCTATGTCCTCTGAGACTTAATCTTTTCTATGTCCTCCGAGACCTTCAGCCAGAGGGTCTTCTTGTGGTTGTCCTGAGCCATCAAGCAATTAGATTGTTTTCCTCCCTCTCTCTTTCTAATGCACCTCCCTCTCTCAATCTCCCCCATGAGAAATGACACCCTTTTTATCTAAATTCAGAGCACTTATCCACATTTTAGACTTGAATTTTCAGTCTAGAATAATTTTCCACTATGTATTTGTATGTGAGACAGGAAGGCAGAATGAATGGTTGAAGAGACTACCATGAAGTGAAAGAAGAAAAACCTTTAACATTATGTTTAGTAATTTCTTCTGAAACCCTTAGTCACCCAGACAGGGTCTGCTCCCAATCTTAGTACCATTCTGAATCATAGTAACATCAGTGACATTTGCTTTTTTCAGTAAGTAAATGCACAACTCTTGAGCGAAATGCAAGCGTGCACACACACACATGCACACACACGCATACACTCACCCAAGGAAAAATGTTGATTTTCAAAAGCATTGCAGTCTAAACTCAGAAGGAGGAGCAAATGTTTTTGGTCTCTTAATTTGAGAGGTATTTATCTTTCGCAGAGCAGTTCTTATTTTTATTATTATGAAAAGCTCATACACTTTAGTCCTTTCCTTTGATCTTCTGCTTTCTAATAAGGCTATTTGTATTTGAGTGGGGAAGAGTAGACCTTTGTTTCCATTGAAAAGTCTATTCAGTTTCATTACTTTCCTCCCATAAAGTCATATGTTTCTTTTCCCCAAAAATGTAATCCTGTGTTCTTCTAAATGAAGCTTTTAAAAATTATCCTAGAGAAGATATCCATTGTTTACTTGCCTATCCAAGATCTATGTGAGCCTCACTTCTCTCTTACTGAAAGAACCATCCTTCCCTTGGAGTGACCATGGTGATTTATCTTGATGGATTTCTCATTTCCCCAGCTTTCCCTATAGTTAGAGACATAGATGTCACCCACTCTGGCCAGTGAGATCTAAACCAAAAGGCTATTGTCATGATTTCTGGGAACATGACATTTTCTGGGGCGTATGTGGCTGCTCTCCTTCTTTCTGCTTTTACGTGTCCACTCAGCAGAATAACTTCTGGAAAACCTGTGGGTCACCCTATAGTGAGAGAGAATAGCACCCTGAAAGGGATTCTTAACAATGTTATGGACAGGGAAGTTAGAGGAGGATAGTGACAGGGTTTCAGGGCGTATGTGGTAGGCCTTGTAAGGCAGAAGAGTGGTTAGTATTAGGCAGAGCATATGGCACGGCATATAGCTTTGGGCTGATAAATACCATGAGGAAAGAATCCTGAAACAAGCTTTTATAAGAAAGAGTTACTCTCAATAAGTAAGCTTATCAATGCACATGTATTTCCTGGAACAAATAGTTCAATTATATTTGCATAGTCCCAGAATTATTTAGCATAGAAATGTGAATATATACTTCATCTGGGAATTAACCAGCACACAAAAAATAAAAGTATATTTAATCTCAAAATTGTTGAGCAGAGGATAGAAACAGATCTTGACTGAGTCCTCACTACATTAGTGATATAATTTCTTCATTTGAATCACTAGAATCTCAGTGACAGCTGCCCCCAAAATGTACTGCCGCGAAACCAATGACAGCATTTATCTATCTTTGGAGTTCTTGTTATGTGACAAAGGGAAACTTCAGTTTATTTAAGCCACTGGAGTTAGTTTTCTATTATGTGTAACTGAATATATTCCTAAATAATCTTACTTGTATGACCAGACATATGGTCATTTTCTAAAATATTGAGAATATTTTTTATTGGTATCAGAAGTAACCATTTAAAATAGCTATTTTTTTTCAACCACAACTTCATATTTCCTTGACAGAATATGTAGAAAGACTTGAAGAATCTCAAACATATGGCAAATCTCTTTCATTACTCAGACTTTTTACAAGGTAACCACACCAGTATGATTTTAATGCTTATGTAAAAAAAAAGGGGGAGGGGGATGGATTCCTAGAATTAGTAAGTTCCAGGAGTACTGAAATAAATTCAGAAAGTTAGGGCTAGTTTCAAAGTGAAGGTTTATTTACATATTCTCTATTGCCAGTTTACTTCCAAATTCTCACATTCAATCAGTCAATTTCAATGTTTATGTTAAATAAGCATTGAGTTGATTGGCTAAATATGCCAAGAATTATACAGAATATAATAGTATTATGTTTTGAAAGTGAGATTCTCCAAGGAAGAAATCATACATTGTGCAGAATATAACCAGTGCATATTTGTCAGTTGAATGAATAAACATAAATAAGCAAATGAGAAAAAGGGAGATCAAAATCCATATTCATTTCCTACTGGTCTTTATCTCTAGCCTGAAGGAACTGTCATAATTAATGAGTCCCAAGTGGCCCTTTATGCTTGCACAGCCAATCCACTGTGATGGTGCAGGCATTAGTTATAAGGAGTATCCTCTTGTAAGTGCATGGTTCCCCTTCCTCCTAAGGAGGCTGCCCTCTGAGAAGCGTGTCATGTGTTTTTGCGGGCTGACAGTCGGTCTGGCTTCCTGGACATGGCATCAGTGCAGTCACACAGAGTCCAGTGCTCAAAAGGGTCCTTTATGTTTTGGACCTGTGTGATCCTTGTCTCAAAGTTCTTAAAAATTTTACCTTGGAATTTGGATTTTGCATATGAATTCCAATTGGATGGTAAAGCATGTGTCATAGAGCTTGGAGCCTTAGTTCATATGAAATTCTGTACTCCATCATCTTTATACTTTCCTGAGACAAATTCTCAGGTGCCTGTTCCACAGCCCTTGCCCAGAGATTAGTATTAGTTGAAAGTTCTTAAAGAGGACAGATGAGCAAGTCTTCCCTGAAGAAGATAATTCCACTCCAGGGTCCTCAGGCAGTCCTACCTAACAGTGTGCCCTACTGATTTCAGACTTGTTTCTCCAGTTCCCACAATAACATTAACATATTAATATTAATAATATGTATTTCCTATGGGCTTTCTGTCTCTAATTGAACTCTACCTAAACCAGCACATTAAATTCTATAGCATAGGCATTATGCTATGGCCAGAATCAGGGCCATGAAAAGGAAAATCCAGCAGAAGAATTCATTTTAGAGAAATACCAACCATGGGCATCCTTTTTCTAAAAATTTTAAGTGCCTTTTAATTTTGAAAAACCCTCAACTACTTCTTGGCTTTATTTTCACTCCCAAGTGAGTCTGTGCTTTAATTTCTTAAATTATGTGCATTAGGGTGAGAAGACTGTGAAAATTCTCACTTGGCAGCAGCTTCCTATGTTACTCATCTCAATATTTTATAGCATCTCAAACCCAGTGTAAGTATGCTTTGAAAATGTTATTTATTAGAATATTCTGTGTATGTGTGGTTTATGGCTTGGTAAGCCAGAAGTCTTGTGCATTAGTGACAAATCAAATTGTAAAATTTCATCTATCTAAATAACACAATAGTAATAAAAAGTGGGGGAGGGGTAGTAAAAATGATAAGCATATCTTGGAGAAAGATCTAAATCCAAAAAAAAAAAAAAAATTATAGGTGGTAAGAAGTAAGGATTTTTCATTAAACTAAATACATGGAGAAAAAAGGAGTGCCTTGACACATCTTGGGAAATAGAAACCTACCCCAGACAGATGCTGTAATTTGGAATTGATGGTCTTAGCTTCATATTTTCATATTGTAACCACACAGAGTACATAAAATCTGTAGATAAGCCTTCTCAGGATTACACAATCAATGATGATCTTAAATGTATATAGTCATCTATGTTTGCCTAAATAAAAATGCTGAAGTCTAAACATTTTTTCACCTGAAAGAGCAGCCATCCATTTCTAAGTATCCAGAAATAGCCTGGCTTTTCTTTCTCTATCCATCTTCCCTCTCTTCTCAATGTCAAAAGGGGTTAGAAAGAAGTAAGGAAAAACAATATCAAACTTTGTTCTTGGTTCTTTTAGCAAGTGCCTAATGTTAAACATCTGTACCTTTTAAGGAGAAGAGTTAATAGAGATAATACATATCAATTAGGCCTATAATATGCAAACTTTTGGAAATTTCACAATTTCAAATGCTTATATGTAAACTTGTAGGCAAACTAAATGAAATAGGTGAAATAGAGGATTTACATAAAGTAGAAGTTGCTATATCTAATTTCTCTCATCTTTTGTCAATTTATCTATATTATGGAAGAATATATATTTAGCTTCATTTATTCTCTTTAGATACATTGTAAATCTGAAGAGTTACATCTTTTTTATTAAGTCAAATACACATAGACCATGAATACATTTATGCATATGTGGTATACCATGTGTTGATTTTTTTTATACAATCTGACATGGTTACATCAAACCAATCAACATAGCTTTCGCTTCATTTACTTGATTATTGTGTTAAGACATTTATGCTCTACACTTGACAGATTGCTCCATAAGAGTTACACTTTTAAAAGTTCCCCAAATATTGGAATTTAGTGTCATTTTAAATACTGCTTCTATCCAATGTTATTCTTACTTCTGAAACCCGTTAGACATATGTGATATTTCTTTATTAACATTTTTAACCCGGCTTTTATATTTTTTAGTGTATATGTGTTTAAGTCTTTCTGATTAATTTCTTCAAGTTTACTTTTTATTTCTCTAATTCTCTCTGTTGCTCTATCTTATCTGCAATATAACTATTAATTTTTTTATATTTTAACAATTGCATGCTTTGTTATCAGAAATTTTAATGTGGTTCTTTTTTTATCCATTTCTGGTATTTTCTGATACCCTACTGTATCTTACTTTCTGCCCTAACCTTACCTCCTGGACATCATCTACTAATTTTTTCTCACTCAGTCTCACTCAGCCATACAGGCTTCCTTACTGTTGTCACAGATACTAATTTAGAGTCTTTTCAATTTTGATTTCTTCTGCCTTGAACATTATTCCCTTAGATATACATCTGATTTACAACTTTACCTCTTTTAACTTTAAGTATCCTTTATCAGTGAAGCTTTCCCTGATCTCCAAAATAAAATTGAAATCACACTTTTACACAGAGCTCCCTGTCCACATGCTTTATTTTTATTCATAGCACATTCTACCATGAAACATATTTTACTTATTTTGCCTTATATCTGTCTTTTGCAAGTGTAATATATATTCTGTAAAGACAGTGATTAGAGGTGGTGGTGGGGAAGTTTTGTATCATCAGTAACTAGAAAATGTCTGATATAATTGATCTTCAATAAATTTAAGTAAAACAAATATGTTGAACATTCCTCCTTTTTCATTTCTTCTTCCATCTTTTTATACATAATTTATAATACAGTCTAATCATTGTATTATATAAGAATTTTAAAGGTCTAATGTTGTTATTTATGTTTTAAGATTAATTATATTTGGTGGATTAAAACTTGGTATTGTGGAATTTTTGGTTTTGTTGTTAATTTTTTTCTTACTTTAAAAGTTTTATAATCAATGGGGCAGAGAGGGCTCCCTAGCTCATAAGATGTATGTTTACTTCTTAGCTTTATATTTTTCTCCATTGGAATCTCTCAAGGCCTGAGTTGAGGATCTCTTCAGAGATGTTTTGCTATTAGTCCAAGAATGTCATAAATCTGTGATAATTTTTTATGCTCATTTTCTAGCTTAATGGACAACTACTGGAGTTTACAACACAAGCCCAGACCCCAGGGAAGTTGTAGGCCTATGGTTTTAAGTTCTCAGGTTAATTTTTTCCCCTTGTCCCACCCTTCCCCCAAGATCTTAGGCCGACACAAACTAACATCTATGACTTTGTAGACTTTGCCAGTGGAAAGACTGATCTTATTCCACTTTTGACTGATGATAAAAACTTCTTTTTGGCAAAAGTTGTTCTGTTTATTTCTTCTCTTTTGCATATGAGGTTTGACAAGTTTGCAAACTCATCCTAGGAAAAGTGCTTTAAAGGGCAGACTAGGTGCTGGTATCATTGCAGAGCTTCCGAAGGGGAGCACTTCAAAGGTGACCAGCAATTAGGCAGGTAGCACTTTTTTCTAGGATAAGTTTGCAAACTAAATTTTCTGACCTCATATTATGGCAGCTCTGATGGCCATTCCAGAAAAAGAATTCCAAAACTGCTTTGAAGGTGACCATAGTAGTATTCAGTAATGAGGTATAGTCAGCACACTTTTTCTAGAATGAGTTCATGAACTTAATAGTCTGATCTTGGTATTCAAGGCCTTGTCCCTTATTTCTGTGTAGCCTAACTATGCAAAAGAAAAATTAAAACAAAAGAGAAAGTCTTAGACAATTTATTCAACTTTAAATTGATTTTGTGGTGAGATTGTGATCCTCTAGTCAATCATATTGTTCGAGAAACAGCATTCTGGGACTTCCGTTTGTATTATTTTCCTAACAGCTACAGAAACTGGGTTGCTTAAAATATCAGATATACATTCTCTGTTTTTTTTTTTTTTATTTTGTTTTTTTTTTTGTTTGTTTGTTTGTTTTTGATACAGAGTCTCACTTTGTTGACCTCAGTAGAGTGCTGTGCTGTCACAGCTCACAGAAATCTCAAATTCCTGGGCTTAAGCAATTCTCTTACCTCAGCCTCCCAAATCGGTCGGACACAGGCGCCCACCACAATGCCTGGCTATTTTAGAGATGAGGTGTTGCTCTTGCTCAAGCTGGTCTCGAACCTGTGACCTCAGGTAATCCACCCTCCTCAGGCTCCCAAGTGCTGGGATTACAGGTGAGAGCCACCACACTCAATGGATATATTCTTATGATTCTTTCGTCTAGACATAAAAAAATCTATGTGTTGTCAGGGCAATAATACTTCCTCCAAATGCTAGGGAAGGATTGTCTTTTGCTTCCTCCAGCTTCTGGTGGTCCCTTGAATTCCCTGGTTTGTGGCTGCTTCTGCCTCCCTCTTCTCATGGCTACTTCTCCTTGTTTCTCTGTCTCTTCACGTAGCATTCTTTTCATATGGAGAACAGTCATTCTTGGAGTAGGGGTCCACCTGCCTCCATTATAAATTCATCTGAACTGTTCACATCGGCAATAGCCCTGCGTTCACATAATGTGACATTCTTAAGTACTCAGGATTAGGACTTCGATATATCTTTTATAGAAGATGCAATTCAACCCATAATATCTAAAGAAAGCATCTGCTCTCACTGCTTTTATGTCAATTTATACATTCAATGTTGACAGACTATTTTTTTTTTCAAGAAAAGCTAAAGATTTAGCTTTGCATGTGAAATATTTTGATTTTTATTAATACATGCTGACTATCTATCAAAAACTTAAAAATATTGGGCAGCACCTGTTGCTCAAAGGAGTAGGGCACTAGTCCCATATACGGAAGGTGGTGGGTTCAAACCCAGCCCTGGCCAAAAACTGAAAAAGAAAAAGAAAAACAAAAACAAAAAACCTTAAAAATATTGCCATAAGCCAATATTCTACTGGCCAATCAAAATATAACTGCTGGCTAGGGTTGTGGGTTACAGATTTTCAACCTCTGCAATAATGCAGGGCATGATAGACCACTTCACCACCACTCACTAGGAGTCAAATGAGAGTATTTTTAAAACATGAAAAGACCATAAAGTAAGCCAAAAGGAATACAGAATAGACAAAATAAATGTCACAAGGTCCAAAACTAAAATGTATCCCTTTACTCATAAAACAGTTCCTTAGGCCACAATTTAGAATTTATTCATCATTATCTTACACATATTTCTGAGAAATTGGCCAGGTTTTCCTGCTCAGAGTAGATTTAAATTAGGTTCCATCTGTGAGAAATTCGAGGCTTGTTGCTAGAGGAAAGTGCATGGATAAAAATGAGAAGTGACAGCCCTGACGGAAAGAGAAATAAAAAAAAAAAAAAAAAAAAAAGGTTTTCAAAAGCAGATTTAAGAATTGCAAAAATCATAGCAATCTGGCATCATTTGGTGCACTTTGGAAACCTGGAGGGGGATAGCTGTTACAACTTGCTGCAATAACTCATGCTCTAAACATCTACCTGAAACATTAACAAAAGTTTAAAGCAATTTGTTGAAGTGTGCAGAACAAAAAATGGGGTATATTTAGAAGATTTATAATATTCAAGGGAAATATTCAGCCAGTCTACACTAAGACAGTTGAAGTGGTGGCTGAAAATATCAAATTAAATAACCTTTACCTTGGTTGTGGGCTCCCACTCTGTGCCCCAGGGCGCTTTCATCCCAGATTGCCCCACATATATAGCAATAATGACTAGTATAATCAGAGGATAAGGTACTTTCTGTTCTGAGATTCTGGGGACTACCTGCTCTGGTCTCATGGTGTTGCCAGATATGTTGTGTATATTTTCTAAGGGTACAATTATTTACAAAAAATATTTTTTTCTTCATTTTAATTTGCTCTCTCTATCTCTATGATTTAGGAAAGAAGTGTCAGGGATGAAATCAGGCTATGAACAAATGACATGTTCTCTGAGCAGAGGGGCAGGCACTGAAGAAATGACTGGCTGCCTCACTTAACATTGCTAAGTATTCATAGTAAGTCACGGCCTGCCCTTGATCTGATTTCAAATTCATGAAAGCAAACCTTCAATTACAAATTGACTACCCTAGTATTTTACCAATAGAATGAGTTGGTCAAATACTGAACTCCTAAGTTACCTTGGAAATTATATTTTAGCTATAAATAGTAAATTAGGTTGGGTTTTACATATCTTTTCCTTTGAGCTTAGTTCACGTGGGGAAGTCCTGAGAGTTTCTAAGTGATGTAAGAATTACAAGGATTTGACATATCAATTTTCCAAAGTTGCAGTAAATTCACCAAGTTAATAAGATCTCAGGGGGACCTTAGAAGTTGGTGATGATGTCATCTCAGGACATATCCCTCTGTGCGTAATTCTTTTTTCCTATTGGAAGTATCTATATGATGATTTTGAATAATGGTAAAAAACTTCTTCACATTAGTCTGTATTTAAGCAGGATCAAAACTAAATTTTGTTTACAAATTTGTCACTAAGCAATGTCATTAAACGTTTGCACTGCATATATTTCTCTATTTTTTTAAAATAATTTTTCTGAAATAATATGAAATTTCCTAGAAAGTCAAACAAAAGCCCCTAACTGTACAAAAATCTTCATATGCTATTGATGTGGGTAACAGAGATGAGTAATATATATATACAGTATATATGTATTTGTGTTCATGCATTTTATATTAATATAAAAATATAATGACTACATTTACTTACATATTTGTTATGTATTTAGTCTATAAACCAGAAAAGTGTTTAATTCCTAGTTCTTTGGCTAATAGATAAGCATATGACGTTTCAATGTGAACAAGGGAGCATTAGATTGAAATCTGAATATCTGAGTTTTATTTTTCACTTTCTTGTAACTGAACTGAACTGTGGGTAAGACACTAAGTCCCTCTGCAGCTCTCTGTTCTTTCATCTGTAAAGCAAATTCTTCCATTTGTAGACTATGGTCCACTTCATCTCTAATAGTTCATGAATCCTATGACGCCACCTAGTCCATTTTTCTCATGTAACAAATAAAAAAAACTACAATGTACAGGGATGAATTGACTTGCCTAGGGTCACACAACTGATTAGTGTCCAAACTGGAACTAAAATCGGGTTCTCAATTCCTGGTCCAGTCAGTCCATTGTTCCACTGTAGCTGATACCTCCAGAAAGTGTGTGGATGGTAGCAATCCTTGGGAAATTATTTTCAACTATTGACAAAGGAAATAAAAAAGTCCAGTGATATTCTTTCCTGAGTGCATCACCACTTTACGGAATATATTTTTAGAGTTAAGTCAAAGATCTAATTATATATTATTGCACATTGTATGAGAGTGTTATCCAAGTCAATTAGAACAGACAATAAAACAAATTCTAGGCAGGATCGGGATATCCCCATTGCTTTGATTTCTCCTTTAAAATTGGTGAAGCAAAATCATACTCCAATTCAAATGTTCTGAAAGTCCATGCAGCTGATGTACTTTCTCTACAGCACTATCAGTCTCTGCTTAGAATTTAGCAAAGGAACATTGTTTGCTTCTGTAATTTCTGTGAGGTGACTTAAATTCTAAATGACATTAATTTCTATGTAAGAGAACAAGAAAATGCACTCAGAAAATATTTTTAAACACATAACCAGGACTTCTTTCTAATTAGAAAGGTGTACCTTCTTTAAAAGTAATTAACAAAATAGTTTATATAAAATATCCTGTTCCAAATTGATAAACAAAAAATACAAGAAAAGAACTTAGCTTCCTACAGCATCTCATGGATTTGAGGTACAATTTTCAAATTCCACAGCAGAGTGACTTGCCAATAATTATTTAAAGAAAGAATCCCATCAGATTACTTTGCCTTTACTACTAATTTACTCAATAATCTTTGTCTCCATCACTGTGAGATTTCTCAGGTCCCTGAGCACAGTGGGAAAGAAACAAGGGGGTTGAGCATTGAGTAATCCTTTAATCCTAATGTACAAACCTTGTAAACTTGTTCTCTATTATAACAATGACATATATGTGACTAAATGATATGAGTATGTTTTACCCTAAAAATTTAAACACCTTTTTATTATTTCAAAAATGGTCTTCACTAAAATTTGGCTTAAAAATGTGACTTAAATAGTGAGTCTTGGTCTATACAAAAAAATAAAATAAAATAAAATAAATTTAGACAAACATGGTGGCACATGCCTGTAGGCCCAGATACTAAGTAGGCTGAGGTGGGAGGATGCCTTGAGCTCAGCAGTTTCAGGTTAAAGTGAATTATGATTGTGCCACTATGGTCTACCCAGCCTGGGGACAGAGAGAGACCCTGACTCTTAAACAAACAAACAACAACAAAAAAAAAGACTTGATTCTGGGACCTTATTTTTGATTGCTACAACATCTCTTTCATAAACAGCTGGGTCTTCTAAGTGGTTGGAGAAAAAAAATTCTCCTACTGTTTAATACTTTACTATATAGAGAGTCCAAGCACTATGCTGGGCTCTTTGGACATACTATTTACTTTTACAACTAGCCTATAGAATTAGAATATTTTTATTATTATCTCTACTTTATGGATGAGTAAACCAGGGCTCAAGTAATTTACCTTGCCTGAGTTTTCAGAAATGAGATTTAAATTAGTTTATCTACTTTATATTGTATATTCAATGCTCAGTAATAATAATTCCCAATCAACTGTCTAGTTAACAGTTACTAAAAATTATCTTAAATAGTTCTATTGACAGTAGTTGGGTAGTATTGATACTTCATAGTTTATATAGACCAAACACATTAAAATCCTATAAGTTTAACATTACTATTATCTCATGCTATATGACACGAAAACTTGCAGCAATAGGTAACAGGTGGTAGCACTGAGACCCGAAGCCATGTGATGCCACTTTAGAATTATGCTGCTGAATGTCTAGACCAGTAAAATTATTTTTGTCACTCCCAACCATAAACTTATTTTTGTGATGAAAATAAGTTTATGGTTGGGGGTCACCACAACATAAAGAACTGTATTAAAGGGTTGTGGCATTAAGAAGGTTGAAAACCACTGGTCTAGACTATAGTGATATCATGTTATAGAAAACAACCTCAGTAAAAAGAGTATAGTTCAAACAAAAATGTTAGTGATAATTGTAAAATATTTCTTTGATGAGTTAAGGCACACTTCCAATAGTGTGTGAAAGCCATGGTTTATAATGTTGTCATAGATAACACCATCATGGCAATCCTCCAGGTGGAGATGGAGGCCAACGAGTCAGTCAATACTGAATCATTACGTTAGTTTTCAAAGTATTAGTTTCCTTTACAACAAACTGCTATGATAAGCTTATTTATTTATTTTTTACTTTTTTATTTTTGATTTTTTCATTAAATCATAAACACATAGATCATGTATACATTAATGCATTATTTAGTTTTCTTAGTTAACAATGTAACATTTATCCTACTACTTAACCTATATAGTTTTTTTTTTCATTCTAGATCAATTTGTGGAATTTTCTTATCTGTACTATGGAATCTTCTAAGTGTTTGTGTGGGTGATTTGGGGTTTTGGAAGGAGGGGAGGGTAGTGCAGGGAAAATGTGGTATAATCAGGGCATTTCACATTTCATGAGTACCATTGTTTTATCATAGTTTCCTGTTTCCATGGATATGTTTTCTATAATTTCCCCTTACCTGCAGATGTAGTAACCAGGGAGATCAGAAACCTTGACAACACCGTCTTACTCAAAGAAAGAAAGTTAAATGTACTAATCCATCGGTCTCTAACATAAGGCAGTACTATACTGTGGTATAAGCTAGGCCTTTCCTTTTACTACGTATTGTTATTTGTATGTTGTTGAAGAGCTCGGAAGTATGTCATAAAGTAGAGAAAGTTTTAGATGTTGCTTACAGAGGGCCTCCAAATTTCAAAGCACTGAGATGAATGAGAGTTTAGGTGATTTATTCAATGGAGAAAGCACTAAAACCATCAGAGACAATTATTATTTGAAAAATCTTACCTAGGGTAAATATAATATTAAACTGTAAAAACAATTTTGTGAGAATGTTACCAATTTCACAAAAAGGGGAAAAATATCATTCTTTTGTAGGCTGTCACAATGTCCTTCTTTATCAAAATCTTTTTTTTTTTTTGTAATTGGAGGACAGTTACTGTGTATAACTATAAGAAAAATTGGATCCTGAAAGAAATTAGAGGCAAAATGTATGCACCTCCATTTTTCTCTCTTCTGGTTCTGAATCGTGAGCTGTGGAGAGAGGGTGGTCCTCAGCAGCATTTCAGAGGAGGGGAAGTCTGACTTGTTCTCCTCTCTTACATTCCCTTTCTTTGCCTTCTTTGTTCTTGTAGCTTACCACAGCTTTGGCCAAATTGCAAGATTCCAGATTCAAAGTGAGGAGGATGGGCTTTGACAATTTATTGTAAAATTCTGAGCACTGTTAGCTTGGTTGGTGAGCCTGTCCTGTTCATCAGTTGTGAGACTACTGTACTCAATACTGCAGGCTTTTTCTCACCTGGCTTGGTCCCTTCCAGGTTTTCCTCTTAACACTAAACTATCTGTTGTGCTCTGTGGACCTGATCACACATCTCCTAAGTTTTGAACTTTGTCTCTATCCTGCTAAAACCATAAACTACCTTAAGCTCTGTCACTATACGTCACTAATTTGTGCAAAATCAGATCATCTGTTAAAATTGTCTCAGGCATCCTAGGTTTCCATCTGGTTTTCTATTACATCTACTTTAAAAAACAAAACAAAACATATTTTTGGTTAAAGTTGTGATCATCCTTTCTTACCTATAGATATTGTTTCTGATAATTCCCAGATTATTATTGTCATTATTTTTTTTTAGTTACTAATTTGCAGATGCTCTGTAGTCCCACCGAATGAACTTCAGTCTGAGGCCACCCACAGTCTGTGTTTCTGACAGACTCGCCAGTGAATGTGGTGAAGGATTTGTAACATTTCATTCTTTAGAGCAAGCAGTGATTTTCACCAAGTGTGCCCACAGCACAGTGGTGTGCAGCAAAAATTGTTGAAAATCACTAATTAAATTGTTTGTGAAAGAAGTTAAAAGCACATAATATTCTTTTTTAATTTTTTTTTTGATCAACATAATTTTACTGTGCTGTTGAAGTTTAACTATAGGTTCAAGTATGTCATTATATAAAAAAGGTTGAAAAATACTACTTTAGAGGTAAATTGCCTTGAAATCTGACAGCCAGTTTGCTGCTGAGCTGTGGGACCTTGGGCATGAAACTTACCCTCTCTGAGCTTCAATTATTACTTGATATCCTAAAAGGGGAATAAGAAGAACATTTGCTTCATAGTTTTGAGAGAATTAAGAAAAAGAAACAAAAAATAAGTAAGATGCCTTGCTAAGGGCCTCTACTTTGAAGTTGCTCTCAAAAAATCTCAGCATAATTCATATCATGTACCTCTGGTAGGATGGGCCATTGCACAGCTACAGAATAGAAGTGCTAGAATTATAATCATTTCACAGCAGAAAAATTGAGGTACAGATAGAACAAATAGCTTCCCCATATCACACTGCTAGTAAATGACACCACACACAGATGTCTCTAAATTGAGTGGCTCCTCTTAATACTTTTAGTGTTGATTATTATTTGCATTACTCAAACATTAGAGAAAGCTTATGGTGAAAGGTTTTGATAGCAAAAGGCCTTAAAGCTCACTTCAGATTATGCTACAATCTAAAAAAAAACAGATAAAATTCTAAAACTGTTGTATGAATTGTTAAAAAAAACAAGCATACATTTGGGTTTGTTAATTTTATAAATTTAATGCTTTTTTTTTTTTTGGCATTGTAGTAACATTTAGAGATAGTGGAACATCTTTTTTTTATTTTTTATTTTTTAAAGATTGTTGCTTCAGTGAGGATAAAAAAAAATACTTTCCTGAACTATACAACATTAGGGTTGTTTTAAACTACTTGTTTCCTAAAGAGCGGAGCTATGAATTGACGGTGTGGAGGCAGCGACAGGAGAAGGCAGGGAGGTGGGGCAGGTGACTGGCATTGTTTGTATTTCTAGGTCAGGCTCTCTGACAGCGATGTCCAGACACACACTCACTCACACCGACTGACAAGCACTAATGAGGACCAATGGCCTGAGCTGGCCTTTCTCAAGGTGTAGGGATTCCAGAAAACAGGCCTCTAGGGTGTATCTTAGGAACACTGCACACATAGTCAAGACTATCTGGAAATAGCGAGAGATCCGTGGGGAAACAGAATCCTATCTACTTTTGATTCAGTTCCCTGGGACAGCAAACTCAGGGTGGACAGATGTTCTAGAGTGAACCAGACTCTTGGCTAAGTCCTTGCAAGCTATTTGTACTTTTGTTAGTCACTTTAATCTCTCTGCACATACCTCCCCACACCCACTTAATTGGCAAATGAGGATAATAATACAAACTTCATTAAGTTAGTGAGATTAAAAATATATTTTATATATACTGCTTAGTATATGGTAGCTGTTTTTACTGTAATTGATGTGGTATATAGAGAGACTTGACAAAGCAGTCTCTAAACTTTAACCACTCATTCAATTAAACTAAAAATTACTGTTCTTGGAAGAACCTAACTATACTTATCAATGAACTCATTGAAGACATTTTTGAGCATATGATACAAATATGTGAGTAACATGATTCCCAAGAGCTTTTCTTAAAAGTTATATGGCAGTGTGGGGAAAAAAGAAATTTTATTTTTCTTTCACGTTGCAAACGCAGTAGAGCAGTTTTGCAGACAGCTTCAGAGGTCTTCTTGAAACTCTATTGGTTGAACAAAATAACTTGCATTATAGCACTAGGAATGAATATTAATATCCAACCCTTTCAAGGAATGTTATTAGATCTCTTTTGCCCTTTCTACTACACACACATATGCTTTAGGATTCTTAGTGGAAGCAAATATCACATCCCTCCCCCCCAAAATGGAATTAACTTAATGTTATCAAATCTCTTTTACTTCTTCTGCAAAGGAACATAGAGATGATTACCTATTTATTAAGAATTAATTATAAGCATTTTTATTCTTATGAATAATTTATTTTCACATGTGTATTTTTTAAACTATTAAATATTCGATTTGACGTCAGTTATATTCATTATTTTTAAAATTAAATAATGTTTCAAATTTATCTTTGCAGTCACCTTCAATTTAAAGCAAAAAATATTTCTTCACCATCTAAGGAAATGATATAATTTTTCTTCGTGAGTAAAATAAAGATCTTAAGAATGAAGATGTTACATGGAAGTGGCTAAGTACAGTAACCTCTCATGAGCGTGTGGAGGAAAGGCAGGCCTTGGCAATTGCAAAGGTCTTTTCCATTTTGATAGCCTGAGGATTTTAAAATATGGACATAAGCCAAGGCACAAGAGAATACACTTCTCACACCTGAACCCCTCATGGTAAAACATAACACTTTTTCTCACCTATTTTCCCTTGCAGTGAGAATAAAGATGATTAAAGTAGTGGTGCTCAAAGGGTGAGTTCAGAATCAACATCAGCATCACCTGAGAACTTGGCAGAAATGAAGATTCTCAGCCTTGCCTACACCTGCTAGATCAGAAACTCTGGGGATGGGGTACAGCCACCTCTGTTCTCACAAGCCCTTTTCTCATGCCTATTGAAGTTTGAAACCACTGAATTAGGGAAGCACATATGTAACATTACTGACCAAAAATTCTAACAGAAAAGTAGTCTTATACTCTTAACTCTAGTGAAAGCTATCTTGAAAATGGTCTTGACTTAATGAACAACAATATAAAAGTTTTGAAAAAGGGAAAGAAGAAATTTTGCTTAGAAATGTGTTCCTGTACTGGAAGAAATCTTGTCAGCAAAAACTTAAATATACCAAACGTATTATTCAAATGCTTTGCTACTTTTTTTGTTGGAGGGAGATAGCAATATGTAAAACCAACATAAAGACATGTAAATTTACTTCTTTCAGGTGAACATTATAAACGAAGCAGGTAGTGTTACCTGAACTTCTGGTTCTCTTCTCTGGAAGTCTCACACACTCTTGCTGAGAAGGCAGATAGCCAACTCATAGCCCCTAATAATTGGACCAGGCATGAACACCTAAGCCAAGATTCCCAATTAGATTTGGCAGAGACTTTACAAGTGTCACCCAGACTTTAAAAGTGAATTTGTAGAGGAAATAAGAGGCATGAGAGTTGAGACTGAGATGGCCAGAAGCAGAAAATGAAGGGCTTTAGAGAAAAAAGAAGAAATGAAGGAAGTACCCAGACCATCTGACTATGGAGTGGTATGGGATATGGAGAGGGATCAGAAGAGAGAATGGATGGCAGAGATTGCCTAAGTCCCTAATGTCTTCTAATTCTAATTGCATTTTCTTTCCTTAGATTTCCTGTGATAACCCAATATCTGTCCAGTAAATTTCCAGGGATTTTCCCCTCTTGTTCTTTCTTTGGATGAGTGGGTCTAAAAGTGTTTTCTTCTACTTGAAATATGATTCCTAAGTTTCCTACTTACCAATAAATATTATTTAAAATATGAACATAATTCATTGTTTATTGGCTGATAGCAGTGTCTTGAATTTGGCATTTGGACACCAAATCTCTTCCCTGGAAGAGACCCTTACAGCATGAAGAACAGAAAATACTGTGCTGTGTAGCAATTAATTTGATTTTCTTTTATTAACTGAAGGGAAAGGAACATAAGAATTTAAAGTTATAGACCAACCAATGAAAACTGAGATGCAAATTAACCAAAGTCAAAAAGCCAACTCAAGCTTTCTTTTTATTTTTTTTTTTTGGAATTTATTTATTTATTTATTATTATTATTTTTTAAATTAATTTATTCTTTTATTGTGGAGAAGGGGCGGGGAAAGAAGGTGGGGGAAGAGGTGCGTGACAGGGTCGGGCCAGTGGCATGGTACCACGTTGGCTGTATCCAGGTAGAGGCAGTTTCAGGCCAGGCCTTGCTGAGTCATTGCTACGTGGAAGTAGCTTGATGGATCTACTTCTAGTCAGGCTCGGGAAGATGCACTAGGCCTCCGGCACATGGCAGGGCCCAGCAATTCCCTGTTTTGTTTTTTGTATGGTGGAAAAACATAGCCCCTGTCTTAGGTTGCCTGCTCTTGCAGTTTCAGTCTTACCCGTCATGGGGATACAAACATCAATGGTTGGTCCCTGTCTTAGGTTGACTGAACTTAGAATGTCAAACCTTTGAATCAAGTGATGGTCTTGTGTCAGCCTCTCCAGTAATTAGGAGATGTTGTGCCCACTACAACACCTAGCTAGTTTTTCATTATTATTATCTTTTTTTAATTTGAGAGTCATTTAGGCTATAAAGAATTAGGTTCTGGTTACATTTGTTAGGTAAAGTCTCTCTTAAAATTGTGTCCTGTCCCCAGGAGCTGTGCCATACACTGTGACCCCCTGAGCTCCTCCTCCCCTCTGCCTGCTCTCACATTCCCCTACCCCGCACCTGTATTAGATCATTTATTGCCTTCATATTAGAATTGAGTACATTGGATTCTCGCTTCTCCGTTCTTACGATGCTTTACTAAGAAGAATGTATTCCATCTCCATCTAGGTTAATACAAAAGATGTAAAGTCGCCATCGTTTTTAATGGCTGAATTCCTTGGTATACATATGCCATAGCTTTTTTTTTTTTTTTTTTTTTATTAAATAATAGCTATTTACATTGGTATGATCATGGGGCATCATACACTAGTTTCACAGACCGGTTGACACATTTATTTATTTATTTATTATTTTTTTTTTTTAGGTTGACACATTTATATCACACTGGTTAACATAGCCTTCCTGGCAATTTCACAGTTATTGTGTTGAGACATTTACGTTCTACATTTACTAAGTTTCACATATACCATTGTAAGATGCACCACAAATGTATTCTCACCAATCCCCCTCCTTCCACCTCCCTTCCCCCTCCCTCCCCTCCCTTTCCCCCCTCTCCCTATTCCTAGGTTGTAAATTGGTTACAGCATTCATGTGAAAACCCTAAATTAGTTTCATAGTAGGGGTGAGTACATTGGATACTTTTTATTCCATTTTTGGGATACTTTACTAAGAGGAATATGTTCCAGCTCCATCCATGTAAACACAAAGGAGGCAAAGTCTCCATCTTTCTTTAAGGCTGCATAATATTCCATGGTATACATATACCACAATTTATTAGTCCATTCATGGATCGATGGGCACTTGGGTTTTTTCCA
>CAUYPK010023349.1:0-36372 GCA_963574355.1 Loris lydekkerianus
TTGGTAGAATTCTGACGTGAAGCCATCTGGTCCTGGGCTGTTCTTTTTAGGGAGATTTCGTATGGTTGATGCTATTTCAGCAGTTGATGTCGGCCTGTTCAACATTTCCACTTCATTCTGGCTAAGTCTTGGTAGGTGGCGTGCTTCCAGGTATTGGTCGATTTGTTTTGTATTTTCAAATTTGTGAGAGTCTAGTTTCTTATAGTATTCATTAAGGATTTTTTGAATTTCTGTGGGGTATGATGTTCTTTCATCATTACCATTTCTGATTGATGAAATTGGAGATTTTACTCTTTTTTCCCTAGCCAGAGGTTTATCTCTTCTATTGAACTTTTCAAAAAAACAAGTTTTTGATTTATTGATCTGTTGTTAATTCTTTTGTTTTCAATTTTATTTAATTCTAATTTTGGTTATTTCTTTTCTTCTACTGGGTGTGGGGTTGGAATGTTCTTCCTTTTCCAGTTGCTTGAGATGTCCCATTAAGTTGTTAACTTCCTCTTTTTCCGTTCTCTTGAGGAAGGCTTGCAGTGCTATAAATTTCCCTCTTAGGATTGCCTTTGCGATGTCCCAGAGGTTCTGATAATTCGTGTCTTCATTGTCATTTTGTTCCAGAAATTTGGCAATTGTCTTAATCTCATCTCCGACCCAGCTATCATTCAGCATAAGGTTATTTAACTTCCATGTTTTTGTATGAGTATGCAGAGTATGCAGATTCCTATTGTTACTGAGTTCAACTTTTATTCCATGGTGGTCTGAGAAGATGCAAGAAATAATTTCTATTACTTTAAATTTACTGAGGTTAGACTTGTGGCCTAAGATGTGATTGATTTTGGAGTATGTTCCGTGAGCTGATGAGAAGTATGTGTATTCAGTTTTGTTGGGATGAAATGTTCTGTAGATGTCTGCTAAATCCAAATGTTGGATGGTTAGGTTTAAATCTAAAATTTCTTTGCTCAGCTTCTTATTGGAGGATTCATCTAACACTACTAAAGGAGTGTTGAAAGCTCCAACTATTATGGAGTTGGAGGAAATCAAGTTGCTCATGTCTGTTAGAGTTTCTCTTATAAATTGAGGTGCATTCTGGTTGGGTGCATAAATATTCATAATTGAAATCTCATCATATTGAGTATTACCCTTAACAAATATGAAGTGACCTTTCTTATCCTTCCTTACTTTTGTTGGTTTAAAGCCTATTGTGCCTGCAAATAGGCTTTTTAATGCCTGCTTTTTTCTGGCTACCATTTGCCTGAAATATGGATGACCATCCTTTCATCCTAAGTCTATATTTATCTTTTAAGGTAAGATGTGACTCTTATATGCAGCAAATATCTGGCCTAAGTTTTTGTATCTAGTCAGCTAGCCTGTCCCTCTTTAGAGGACAGTTTAAGCTGTTCACATTAATGGAGAATATTGATAAGTCTGGTAAAATTTTGGGTATTGAGTTTTTCAAAAGTTAAGTGGACAATTTTAATCCTTTCACCAATGTGGAAGTTGGAGTTTGATCAAAAGTTTCTGAGTGAGTTTACTTTTGTGGTAGAGGATTGGGCTGGTCATTATGGAGGATAGGTCTGAGAATATCCTGAAGAGCTGGTTTTTTATAGCAAATTTATTCAACATATGAATGTCATTAAAGTATTTAATTCCTCCATCATAAATGAAACTCAGTTTAGCTGGATACAGGATCTGGGGTTGAAAGTTATTTTATTTTAGGAGATTAAAAGTCAATGATCATCCTCTTCTGACTTGAAAAGCTTCAGCAGAGAGATCTGCAGTCATTCTAATATTCTTCCCTTTGTAGGTAATGAATTTCTTATGTCTGGCTGCTTTCAGAATTTTCTCTTTTATTATAACACTAGTGAAGTTAATTATGATATGCCTGGGAGATGTCTTATTGGGATTGAGTCATGTTGGGGTTCTGAAACTGTCTTCTATCTGAATTTCAGAATCTCTTGGCATGTCTGGAAAATTCTCTTTCATAATTTCATGGAGATGGGCCTCTGTGCCTTGTGAGGCCACTTCATCACTTTTAGGGATTCCAATGAGGTGGATATTAGCCTTCTTCGAATTATCCCAGAGCTCTCTGAGAGAATGATGTGCTTTTGCTCTCCATTTCTCTTCCTCTTTGAGAGTTTGGGAGTGTTCAAAGGCTTTGTCTTCGATGTCAGAAATCCTTTCTTCTGGTTGCTCCACTCTGTTACTGAGGGATTCTACTGCATTTTGCAGTTCTTTGAGGGCTGCAAATCCTTGCTTCAGTGCATCATAATCTTTGGTGGTTTTGTCTTTAAATTCATTAAATTCTTGAGACAACTTTTGAATTTCTCTTCTAATTTCTAGCTTTGACTTTTGAATTGCTCTTCAAATTTCTACTTTCAAATTTTCCTCCATTCTATTAATCTTGTTTGCAATTCAAATTCTGAATTCGATTTCTGACATCTCAGCCAGCTGTTTATGAATGGGATCTTCAGTTACATCTGCCATATCTTTCCTTGGGGGTGTTGATCTATTCTGGTTATTCATGTTACCAGAGTTTTTCTGCTGATTATGCCCCCATGATTCTTTTACACCATCTGACTTTTCCCCTGGAGCTTTGTTGATGACCCATACAGTTGCCTGAGAAACTGGGGACCTATTTGGTGTGGTGGGGCTAAGTGGTTCTGTCTTGTTTTCAGCTTGTCTCTGTTCGACCCTGGTGAAACAGTTACTCTGGGTTGAAGTCTCAGCTGTGGATAAATACCAGAAATTAAGTCACCCCACTCCCAATAGTCAACAATTGGATAGGAAAATCAAACCTTCCTACAACCACACACCCAGGGCATCACTTGAATAGTCTT
Source organism: Loris lydekkerianus (assembly GCA_963574355.1). Lineage (NCBI taxonomy): Eukaryota > Metazoa > Chordata > Mammalia > Primates > Lorisidae > Loris > Loris lydekkerianus. Next base: position 2,832 of record CAUYPK010023349.1, read on the forward strand.
CAGGTGATTGGCTCAGTTCAAAATGTCCAAATCAATTGTCTCAGTCAGCTCCTGTCTCAGGTGTGAGAGTTTCAAAGGTCTCTGGGAACTGGATCACAGGGTCTGGTGACAATTTAAATATGACTTGCTCCAGTGCTCCTGAACTCCACCCAGCAAATAGAGTAGTCTGGGCCTACCTGGCCTATCGCCATTTTGGAGTTTCTATAAAAGTTCTTTTACCTAATTGTTGTGCAACCTCAGCTGCTCTGTTCCAGACAGCACTCCTATATGACCTCCCAACTCAGTGCAGAAGTCCACGCTTCACAATTCTTTCCACTCTGCTCCTGCATTCTCCTGCAAACTGGCAACTTCAATCGGCTATGGGGGACGGTGCTGGCAGCAGCAGGGTCTCGCTTGTGCCGGCTACTGGTTGCTGCCGGCTCCCAGGGCTGCTGCCGGATCTCGCAGGTGCTGCCGGGTCTTGCTGCCACCGCAGCTGCAGCACACATAAACCTTATACTCAGTTTTTGTGGCTCTGGGGTTTTGAGTCCAGCCACCCACCAGTTTTTTGCACAGCCTGAACTGCCAGCCCACACTAACATTCCCCACCAGGAATGGTCCGGTCTATTTAATCACTCCTATTGTTCTGGGGGAAGGTGCCCACCATTTCAGACAATTAAAAATGTCTGTGTCCTGGGAGGGATCCCTTCCTTTCAATATTCCATCAGGTTGTTTAGTACCTTGTGATTCTGAGTGGCTCCCCTTTCAGGTACCAAACTCTGCTCAGGAATAAATTTTTGTCAGTTGGGTTTTGCCAGGAATTGCAAACTGTTGTCCTCCATGAAGGAGGGGCCTGCCGGCCAGCACGGCCAAGCAGGGAAAATCTTTACAACAGAGCCCATGGTTTTAAATTACACCTTATATACAGCAATCTGCCAATTTGCTGCGCGTCTCCAGCTGTCCATCCACACCAATAATCCACACGGGGAAAAGGTCCAGACCCCCCTTCCTCTCACCTGATGACTTGGGAGAGGTGGGCTACATGTCCATCCCCAAAATAAGCTATTTTTAAAACAGCTGCATTATGGGTGATTTTTTTCTTTCTTGTGATATTAGGTTGTTTTAATATTTTAGATAGCAGAGAGGAAAGAATTAAAAAAAATTAAAAATGGGATAAATTGCTAAAACAAAATAGAAGATGATAAGGGACAATTCATGGCAGAATTAAATATTATAAGGTGCATTGAATGCCTTGAGTTATTTATATATCTATCTTATCTCTAATAGAAGAGACTGAAATATTGATCACCTTTGAATTGTCCTTGGGGTGTATCACACTTTTTACAGAGATAAATATGAAAATTGGCCACTTAGTAACAACCTAATAACTTAGAAAACATTGGTTGAATAAATGCATCATGAAGTAAATTAGCTTTTCAATATATTATACGAATCACATCTACATTATAGATGTTTAATATTTCTCAGCTTTATTAGGATTTTCCCAAATGATTCCTGTCTGATGTAAGGAAACAACCCTGTAGAAATCTCAAAAAAAAAAAAAAAAGAAGAAGAAGAAGAAGAATTCAAAATAGTAGTAGCATATTAGAAGTTGTTCAGTTTAACACTATATTTTTGTGATAATAATCTTTTGTAGCAGTGTCATTATCATCTATCTATCTTACATACTTAACAACCTAACCCAGCATTGGACAAGGGTTCACATAGCTTCCACTACACACTGAACATTCTCTAATCAGACCTCTAAGCTGCTTGTCTGCCTGGCCTTTTTGAAGACAGAAAGGGCTCATTCATCTTTGTAACTGAGATGCTTAGTACAATGCCTAACATCTGATGTTCTATAAATGTTGAGTAAAACACATGTCTGAATGAAAAATTTTTTAAATGTAATACAGTTGATCCTTTAACCTCACATGTTTGAACTGTGTGGGTTTATGTACATGTGGACTGTTATTAATAATATATTGAAAATTTGGAGGAAAGATTTGTGACAATTTAAAAAAACTCGCAGAAGAAAATTGCAGCCCAGAAATACTGAAAAAATTTAAAAAGGTATATAATGAGTGCATAAAATATATGTATATATTAGTATATTATACTAGTTTATTTTATCATTTAGTATCATAACACGTATTCACTCTAGTCTAAAAGTTAAAACTTATCAAAATGTACAACCAAACACAGATTGTACTTGTGATTTGTAGCTCAGAGATATGTAAACAAACATAAAGATACAGTATAAATAATAACTGCATAAATTAACGGTAGTACATACATACTGTACTCTTGTAATAGTTTTTCAGCCACCTTCTGTTGCTGGGAGTCAAAGGTCGCATTGCTGCAAGTATGTGCTTAAAACGCATCTGATGCTAATCATCTGTGCAGGAGCAGTTCTGCTCTCCCATAAATTGTGTGTTGCAGTAAAAAGCTCTCTTTCTCAGTTCTTGTGGATTTTTCACCATGTTTAGTGCAATATCATAAACTTTGAATAACACCAGGGACCCATACAAAGTGCCACTAGTGATGCTAGAAGTGCTCCCCAGAAGCAAAGTCATGACATTATAAGAAAAAGTTGAATTGCTTGGTACGCACCAGAGATTGAGGTCTGCAGCTGCAGTTGCCCACCATTTCAGACTGACAATTCATCTTGTAAACACATGACATGAAGATATTGACAAACACAGTAAAGTACTGTAAGTATATTTTGTCTTCCTTGTCACTTTAACATTTTCTTTTCTCTAGCTTACTTTACTATAAGAATATCGTTTATACGTAATAACGCATGCAAGATACAAACTATATGTTAATTGACAGTGTATGTTATTGGTAAGGCTTCTGGGAAACAGTGTGCTATTAGTGTTAAGTTTGGGGGAGTCATACATTTTGAACAGTATGGGGTCTGGCAGCCTTATCTCCTGAGTTGTTTGAGGGTCAACCGTACTTATGTTAAGTAGTGCTTGTTGGAAGCAACTCACAATGATCCTCTTTAGAAATGTGAACATGCAGTGATGTGTTAACTAAAGGAAAACAAGTCAAGCTTTTAAGGAATTAAAGTTAGTTTTATTCAGAAGTCTTACTGAGGCCTACAGCCTGAGGCCTACAGCCTACCTAAGAGCAGCCCTTTAGAGAGGGTCTATCAGCCCACTCCAACACAGTATTTCAGTTCCAGTTTATGGCAAAGGTTCAGTTTGTGCAAAATCACATCTCAGTCTGGGTGCAAGTGTACTCTAGTTATAGATTACAGAGGCATAATCACTGACCCTGTCAGAAGTTATCTTACGTGTAGGAAAAGGCAAGGACTGGGGTCATTGATCTTTTACGGAATAGAAGGTATGTGCTCTACCCCGTTTTGTCTTCAAAGCATCTTAATGAAAAGCTGCACATCATCATAGTCAGGGGCTTTGTAAAATAATGCCAGCGAGTATAAATGAGCAATACGGCTTCTTACATTTGCTTCTTTGCTTCCCATATGTTAAGCAGGTATGGCAAGCAGAATAGTGGCCCCTGAAAGACATCCACATCCTAATTTCCAGAATTTGAGCCCATACCCTTATATGGTAACAGGGTTGTTTGCAGATGTGATTAGGCTAGGGCTCTTGGGAGATTATTGTGAATTAGCTGGGTTGGCCCAATGTGATCACAAAGGTAAAAAGGAGGTGAAGGTCTTGGTGTAAAGGGGATATGATAACAGGAGGAGAACATGGAAGGGTGTCAGACTAAATAGGCACAAAAATAGATCCTTCTCTAGGACTTTCAGATGGAGTGCAGCCCTGCTGATTCATTTTAGACCTCTGATCTCCATACTGTAAAATAAGAGATGCGTGAGTTTTAGGCCACACAAATTGTATGTGTTGCAATGTGTTACAATAGCAATGGGAAACTATTATGGCAGGTAAATGAGTTAGGAATGATTTTTGCTTCCAAATAGCAGGAAACTCCACTCAAACTGGTTTTCCTATGAGGAAGTCTGACAGAGGGCAGAGTGAGTTGCTCCACTACTCAGTGGTATCAGCAGTGATGACGTGCAGTTTCTTCTGCTATCTCTACTTTGTATTTCTGCTCTGCTAGAATCATCCTAAGACCAGTTCCCTGACACATTTGAGAAGGCTGCCAGTAGGAACTGGAGTTAAGTTCATCCATGTTCACTTTTAATGGGAAAGAGCCTGGCTTCTTGTAATTATCTACCTTGTTAGACCTGGACTAACCAAAGCCCATCCCTGAAGCTCTTCTCATGGGCTATCTGGGAAGGGCAGATGCTTAAACAAGGGCAGGACTGTGTTAGGAAAGGGAAGGAAAGGCGCACAGTGCTGCATGCCAGGCAGGGTACCAGCTATGCCCCACAAAAAACATCCCAGAATCCTGTGATCTGGGGAGTTTAGGGAGAGAAGTGGTGAGACAAATTCCGGGAACACTGTGCCCTCAAGTCCCAGGTCCAGGAATCATGCTCCAGCTTTCACTTGGCAATGTTTCCCCTTGCTCTATAAAAACAGTTGTCTAATAGAAGGAGCAGCAGTAGTTAGTAAAAACCCATGACTGGTTCTGCCAGGCTCGGACTGGCAGTTAGTCTGACCTCTTTCCACCTGGGGAATGGCAATGTGCCCAGCAGCTTGGCTCATCACACCACCGTCTGGCATACCGACTGCAGGTCATGGAACTCCAGGTTAGACTGACACCAGATAGCCTCTTGTGAATCATCTTCAAAATGTGTATTCCCTTTGAAAACTAACAACTGTCGATGCATTTCTACATATACATTTCTGCATTCTTCTGTGAGTGAAATCTGCTTCTCAATGCGTATATGTTTTATCAATCACAGATAGGATAGTTTCCAAGAATTTTCTACCTAGCTAATTCTGTAGCCAGACATAGTAATACAGGGAGAAAAAAAGAAAGCAGAAGGGACATTCATTGGAAAGTTATATGGTATATATGGATCTTTACCCTTTTTTTTTGTAAGATATTGCATTATTTTCTCTATTTCTACAGAAGAGGACATTTGAGAACTAAGTTGCTAAGCCTGTAAATGTCAGAGGGGTCATGAACCTTAGGGCTGTGGGATTTCTAAGCTCATGCTCTTCCTTCTAAACTCCTAGAGATTACTCCTGAGAGTTGGATATCTGGATAGTGTTGACCTGTGAGAAGTGTCCCCTCATAGCAGTATCCCCGTGATTTGTTTATTCTAAGAGTGATCTTGATGTTCTACACCAGCGGTTCTCAATCTGTGGGTTGCAAACCCTTTTTAACAATGAAAATACATTGTGGCATTAGGAAGGTTGGGAATCACTGTTCTACACAAAGGTTGAGAAATCTGATAACAACCATTCCCCATGTTTGCTTGAGTAGGAGATAGAGATGAGGAAAGATCCCTCCAAACTTGTTCAAGAAGACATGGGCTGCTTCCATTACTTGGCAAGTATGAATTGGGTGGCAATAAACATTCTGATACAAATGTCTTTGTTGTAAAATGATTTTGGTCATCTGGTATATACCCAGTAGAGGAATTGCAGGATCAAATGACAGGTCTACTTTTAGTTCCTTGAGTATTCTCGAAACTTCTTTACAAAAAGGATGTATTAGATTGCATTCCCACCACTTATAATTTAATAATAATAAATATATATATATATATATTTTAATTTTTAGAAAGATAGCTAGAGCAGCTCTAGTGGCTTAGGGATTCCTTTAAGTCTACTCTACTCCAAATGAATTGTAACGGAAACACGAATGCAGTAACGATCATTGGATTGATGATGGTTATTTGGCTTGCCAGGTAGGCATATTCTTCCTTGACCATGAGCATTTACAGAGACCAACATCCAGACAGAGAAGAATTACCCTTCAATATATCCTTCTGTTTCTGGGAATCCTTTCAGAAACAATCAAAAAATCCCCCTAGCCCATAGATACAAGGCCCCCTGAAAACAGATTTACTGGTCAGGAATAAGCTGGGCTCTACGTTTCACAAAGGAAGAAACTGCATCTTATGAACACTACCTTCTTAGCTCCAAGCATAGTGCCTAACCTGCATCAAATCACTATTGTTATGTGAAGGAATAAACCAATCAAAGAATTGACTACTCAGTAATCATACATTTTGTAAGCAAAGAAGGCGAGAGAGTAAGATAGTGAGATGGTGGTGAAGGGCACCAGATTATTCAAGAAAATATATGAAACATTTTGCTTTAGACAAGGTAGACCAAACCTACAGTGATGACCTTTAAAATAATGCAGATTCCACTTTTGGTGTTCTTGGGTTAGAAACTAAAGGCTTTTTTAACCCAATAAGCATCACATGAATTTTCAGGCTTTGCAAAATGTTAGTGTTTGAAAAGCATTTCTAGTTACTGGCAATCTTGGAGAAAATGCCTAAAACAATTTTCAGAAATGCCTCTATTGAACTCTACTGAAATTACATTTTATGTAGTCCTGTGTGATTGCTTCTGCTTTATTGTTCAAGAACTGTTAATAATGAGTAAGAGTTTTAATATGCAGAAGATGAGTAACAGAATGGGACCCAAGGTTCTTTTATTTTATTTTTTTAATAAAAAAAGCAGACCCTGTTAGATTCAGTTTCAAGAGATAATTCACTAGCATGTGCATTGTTTAATTTATTTCTAACTTAGAAACAAATCAGTACATCAAAGAAAGTTAAAATGGAGTGTATCTTCAAAACGAGATGGCTCCGAGGCTCTCAGTATTCACAAGACAATTTTTCATAGCAGCTGTGAGTTGAAGTCACAGAATGGGACTGGAAAGCCCCACAGCACTTTCAGGCAGCAGCACTGAGTGGAACTGGTCATTACTGTTTGCATCACTATTTCCAGCGATGTTTTCCGTGCTATGAAGTCAATTTTTGCTTCCACTTCTGCATTAGTATAATTGGTTCTTGCTCTCCAGAGGAGAATTTATTAAGGCAATTTCAGTAAATAAGAGAAAAGGGGGCTCCAATTTGCTACTGAATCCATTGAGTATAGATAATCATTTGGATCTTCCTCTAGATCCTAAGGGAATTCTTGGCATTGCTGTGTATAACCCCCGCCCCTTCCTTTTTGTTAGGGCAAACAGAATGCCTTTGTGTTCAAGAAAATGAAGAAATAACACCTTTCAAAATATTGTGTTTTAAAGAACATTCAGTATACATTCAGAGGATAGTTCCAAGGAGTGTATGAAGCATGTATGTTTTCTGAATGGTTTTAAATTCTCAGTCACTATGAAGAAAAAACATACTAAAACTAAATTTCCAAAAGTGCCTACATCAGACCAGATCCTTAGCAACTTCTCTTTCAGTGAACTTATTCCAAGTATGAAAGAGCAGTGACGCCTTTGCATGTAGGAAAGGTTTTCCTGCATAGAGTGTGGGATATGAGGAGGTATAATTCCCACAGATTGGCCTCTTGTCTGCCAATGTTTTTCATTTAAAGTGAAATACTTTCAGAACACTTAAGAAATTTCATTATTTGAATAGAGATCTTGTACATCATATTTACAGCATATTTGGCAAATTGTGGAATGTAATGTAAAAATCGGAACCATCCTTAAAACTATTAATGCATTGTCCACGACTTCTGATCTGAGTACAGCCAGCTAGGTCAGGACTTCCAGGTGATGGGCAATGTCAATATCTGTGCCATGTCCAGAGAGACATTGGTGGCTATATTTTTTTCTGGCCCTGGAGAACTCAATTTGAAATAGTAGCCAATTTGTTACTTTATCCAAGATAAGCAAAACAAAGCTAAACAAAAACACTCTATTAGATGTCTTTGCAAATACACCAAAGGCTGGAAGACCATTTCTTTGAGGTTAGGACAAGCAGTTCTGCCTCTATTATTGCCTTTACCCTCAGCTTTGCTTTGAAAACCAGGCCTCGCTTTGCATCCTCAGAGCAACGTTAATTCAGAACTGTCTTGGATTTGTTCCTTGGGCAAAAGGTTAAGTGATCCATAAATTTATTTCCCTGCAGATTTGGAAAAAGAAAAGTAAATATCACAGTGATTTGTTTGCCAAGTTTTGCAGCAACAGAATCATTGAATATCCCTGTAGTAACCAGAGTCAATGCCATGTGGCGAATAGAAAATAATTAAAATATTTATGGCTCACCCACACAAATGATGCCAATGACCAGAAAGATCAAATCCTCAAAGAAATCTGATTAATAAGAAATGGCTCTAACTTGCTTCATGTTTGACTAAGAACTAAATTCCATTACAAATGTGCAAAGAAGCATAATTCATCTCTACAAAATGGCTTTTTGTTAACATAACCTTACTGTGAAGAAATGCTCAGTATCTCTAAACTTCAATGTATTTACTGCAAAATATAACCTACCTTTTTCATGATCTAACCTTAGATTTCATGGGCCACTATCCAGTGACTCAACATTAAGGTAATAAGTACCTTTATAACTCATGGCAGGTGGTACTGTGTACAGCAGATTTTGTGATTGCAGATAATAGCCGTCAGACTTAAACTCACGGAGGATGGTGTGCTTGAAAAGATAATAGTGGTGGAGAGATTCTCAGGGATGGCACCATCCTCTCTCAGCAACAACAGCTCAGTTATTGAGTGGCTGTCAAGCACATGACATTGGTCTATGCTCACTGAACATCTTCCACATTGAATCCCAGCTTCTTTTTCTAAATGAAGAGCCTTGCCTTCATGTCTCTTTGTGTTTCTAAATAATTGTTCAATATGCAGCCAGAGACTAGGCTTCTTTTTGTCTCTCTCTTAGAGATGTTAAAAGATGTGCCAGATAGAGAATGTCCTGGAGTAGAAAGTGGCTCAGGAGATCAGTGTGTTTGAGCATGTTCTGAGCATGACTGTTGCTAAGCCTTTCATGAAGGAGTTCTGAGGGCTGTACAAGCAAGGGTTTACCATGCCCATCCCCATGCCCAAGCCTTTGTTCATACCATGTATTAAGGCTCCCACCCTACTTTAGTCCCCCTTCCTTACACTCCTAATCCATTAGATACAGTTCCATTCAATCACAAACTTCTTAATACGCACAACATACCATGCCGGATCCTGAGAATAGAGAGGTAAATGGAACAAACATGTTCTAACTTTCACTGAACTTATGATCTAGGAAGGAAAGCAGGCATTAGGTAAGATTGTCCAAGACAGTTACTTAAGTGATTACATGTTGCATGGCACTAGACAGGGGTTCAGATACGATGAAGGCATATAATAAGGGGTGGTAGGCATAGCCCAAGAGATTAAAGGAGGCGCCCCCAAAAGGGACATTTAGACTAGAACTTGAAGGGAGCTCATCGAATGAGGAAAACAAAATGCTTGGAGGGAAGACCACCCCAGCCAGAGATAATCCAACTTGTCAAGGCTGAGAGGTGAAAACATGTGGGAGAGGGAGCAGGTAAAGCACAGGCAGATGGGAAGCCATCCAAACCCGGGAGTTACATGGTCACATCACCAGACTCCGATTTCACTATTGTGCAGATAGTTGTTTAACAAGGAATAAGAGAAGACTCTAAAGCAGAGCAGAGGCTGTGTGACAGTTCATGCGCAAGGCAAATGCGCTATAGATCTCTGTTGATAAAACAACTGTGCCCACCTGTCTGGTACCACTGACATACCACTCTTGCCTCTCAGGTAATTAATACATATTTAAGACACTAGACACAGAACTCCTAAGATTGCCTCGTTACTTTAAATATGAGCTACCAGCCTGTCTAAGACCATCTCAGAGCATTTCAATTTAAAACCCAGTCTCTGTTCTTTAATGGATATACCAATTAAAAGTATATTAAAATAAAACAATATACTTCTTCTTACTCTTGGCCACTAAAGATATTTGAGTTGTCTGTAAGGACTTATTACCACCTGTACTACATTTATTATAATACTTTTTCCCAGTAACTTCCATTTTATTTATGGAATTCTCCTTTCCTACTTAAATAATATCAGTACCTGCTAGCATTCATTTTTTCTATAGATAATCTTATGGTACACAGGTTGTGAAAACTAAATAAAGAATTGATAAAGATGTATTACCAGCTATGCCTCTCTGTCTCCACTGAGATCTTATACATGGGTCATTACAAAAGTTTTAAGATACACAAAAATCAAGAAACATAAAATCTGTGCAGACACAAAGAAATGAAGCCCTCCCAGTGACACTGCTAAGATGAACAGGTGGAAACATGCGTGGATGAATCAGAAAAGGTGTTAGGATGTTAGGACAGCTACGTTTCATAGAAGTGAAATGATGGACTGTCACACTGTCTCAGCACTGTTACAGTATCCACACTTAGAAAACTGTGCTAGGTTCCACAGCGGGGTCATATTTCAACAAAAGAGGGAGTTTTGACTAGTTTTCCTCTCCACAACTGATATCCTACTTTCCCCCTCCCTATCCCACTTATATAAGGATGTCTTTCTGAAGTATCTCAGATGTTCTCCTGAGAAACACTCTGCATCCTTCGTTAGGCGCCTACTTAGATGCCAGTGACAGAACAGGTTTTCCAGGCAGGAAAACTTTTCCGTTTCCCGATGTCTGCAATAGGTCATCAAGCACGCCATCTGCTGATGTATTTTCCAAAACATATGGCTGCTTCTTCAACAGGAGTATAGAAGACTGACTACAGGAAGTCGTATTTGGAAATAGTAAGTAGGCATGTACAGCCAAGTCGCCCTGCTCTGCTTTCCTAATTCTGCCCCTCGGTTGAGTTGGAATCCCTAAGTATTCATACTCAGAACACCTTGGATTTTCCTCTTTGCATATTTGCTATCACTGAGTTCCACTTTGATGTTATACTTTTAACACTGGCAAGAGACAACCATAGAAAATCCATGGCTATTTTTACTATCAAATAATATCTTGAAAGTTCTCCATTTCTCTTATAACACAAATGACGTGCCAGGCACTCTCTCATGGCTTTCATTGTTTCAGATGGGCAGCACAGCTAGTATCTCAGAGCACAGCCCCAGAGCCAGGCCACCTGGGTGCAGATTCTGGCTCTGTCCATCACTAGCTGTATGGCCTTAGGAGAGTAATTTCACTTCTCAGTGCCTCATTTATAAAATGGAGCAGAAGATAACCACCTTCGGGGATGGTTATGAGAATTAAATGATTTCATAGACATAAAGAACTTAGATTAGTTCCCAACACATAGTCAACATAATGCCAAATATCTCATTCAAACTATACAAAACTTTCATTTGATATGCAAAAAGACTAAGGTAGCGAGAGCTTCATTAACTCCCAATAAGGCATTCTGGCTCTACAGTAATTCATGGTCTTAACCATTTGTTCTTTATATAAAGAATTATGAGAGAACATTTTTATTTTTAGAGTTGTATCTCTTTTGTATTGTTATTAATCAGTAAACTTATTTTTTGACTCAGCTCCCCAAAAGCACAGATCGAAATTGAAGTTCAATAATAAAGTCATTGTTTTGCATTTGTTGGTTTCCATCTCCATTCTCATGTTTCTTTTTTTGTGATCCTGATTTTCTATTAATTAAAAGCCAATTCAATTTGACTTTTACATGTTTTGTATCTTTTGTAATAACCACCTCATAAAACGGTCTCAAAGAGGAAAAAGGTATGTACATTTTTAAAAGAACATTTCCCTCTGTAGAATCAGCTAAATATGAAAATATGAAAAACAAAATTTATCCAATAGAGAAATTTTGTTCTAACAGGGACCATTGAGGGATGAAAATAAGAAGGCTATATAAGAATACAAAATGGGGAGAATTACTTGCCTTTTGGCAACTGCGTAACTTTCTAGCCTAGCTCCTATCAATCAGATACAGCTGCCTACCTTGCACTCCAAACCCAGCTAATTTAACTTATCCAAACAAATCAAACTCCTTAAAACAGCTCTTTTTATATACCACTTCCTTCTATCCAAAATGTTCTTTGTTCACGCTTTTATTTTTCCTTCAACCTCTTTTTATTTCTTGAGATTTATCTCAAATGCCATATCTTCTGTGAAGTGAGCCTTGTCTGGCAGCTAAAACATTAATATCTCTTCCTCTTTTGTACTCTCTCGATGCTATACACATAATAGTATTAAGGCATTTTATTGCTTTACTTGTTTATTCTTTTAACAAATATTTATTTGAATCCCCGCTGTCTGACACTAGGATTATCATGTACCTGTTAGTCTCACTTTTAAAAATGGAGTCATTTTATCCACAGGAACATGAAGCTCGGCAGAGTCTGTCTCCATGTATGCCTGTTGAAAGAAGATACATTAATTTATAGTGGCATTTTAATTTTTAACTAAAGGTAACACCATTCCAGTTACTCCTCTACTTTACACCAGACTGTGAATACATTTTGGTGCCTTCAAAAAATCAAATCCATCCTTAGAAACTTCCTAAAGTACGATTGTAGCATAGTGTTTTAAAGCTATCTTTCCAAGTGATGAAAAGAAGATGTATTATTGCTATATTTTTAATATCTTAAAATGCTACAGTTTGTATTTGTTTATATTTGTATATATATATATATATATGTAGTACCTTTTTCCTGTTGGAGAGAGTCAAATTTCGGGAAATGCCAGAACAACAAAAAAAAAAATGCACATATTACAAATTTGCAAACTCAGGAATTGAAAGATGTCCAGCTCGGGAATAGACCCAGGTTTGGGGAAGGCGGGCACATACAATGCCAGGGACCCTGTTTAAGAAGAAAAAAATTATAAATAGAAAATTGCAAGGCCATTTCCTTTCCAAGACCTTAGAAGAGCCGATGATATGAGTGAGGGGTCCTAAGTTCATGGTTCAGTGATAAAGTCATTGAGCTGAATTTGCTGTGTCCATGATCTATTGTTAAAGGAAAAATTACAAGTTAAAGAATGCATATAATTTTCACATTCTCTTAAAAAAGTAAAGCCACTATATGTTTTATAAATGTCTTTATGATCAAATGAAAACTATGGAATGATAAACACTAAATTATTAAAATCATCTCCATCAAAATAGAGTTAAGCCAAGGATGTGTTGGGGGAAAGGGTGTGTGTGTAATCATTATCTTTATTTTAGATACAGTTATTTATTTCATTATTGTAGTGTTAATGGTTTTTTTTTTAATTTCAAACACGGGAATAAACTATTGAATGAGGAATAAAGGAATGTTCATGTGAAGAAGTTTCCAAAAGAAATTATCTGGGTAAATCTTTGGAATAAGTCCACATCTTCCCAAGGTGACCATATGAATATACCACATGATGGTTTCAGAAGTTCTGTTATATCTGATACAAAATTAGCCATATTCTTTTCTGAGAACATTGCCTATATTAATAGACTGCTCCCCAGGCCTCTCATAAACACATATCACAAGAGAATCAGATAAGAATAGAGAATATAAAAGCTCAATGACTTTCCAGTGGGAGGCCGAGAAAACTGTCCCGAGGAAAGAAGACTGCCCAGTATATAAGCCCAAAATCGCTTAAATCAATCACATTTTGAAATCAAAAGGAACATTTCTCCTTAGATAAGACAAACTTCAAATGAATATAGAGGCATATGTAACCCACAAGAATAAAATACAATCAAGACAACTCAAGCCAAAAATATTTCTGTAGATATCCATGCATGTACCACTTAATGTGGCAGAGGAAAATCCAATACAGATTTCAAAACAACTTATCAAAAAAGATATTAAAACAACTTCACACCAGGAAAAAAATGCTTTTAGGAATAACTAATACTACCAAAATTTGCGCAGTCTAACCTGTATGATAGATTCATGCCAACAGCATTTTCCAGCAGGAAACTCTATAGTTCCCAGCAGAATTTCATAGCATGTGTGGCTAATGATTACTGTGGTGATAGTAGTCCAGCCTCGGTTCCTAGCATGAAGGCAGATGCCTTTGGTGTTCTGACAGGCTGATATTAAAGAGCAGCGTGTGTCAGAAGAGGTAGGAAATCAACTGGCCTTTTTTGACAGATTCTACAGTGGAATGTTTGTGTCATCAGGGTGGTGAGTATGACAAGCTGAGAGGTGACAGTCATAGGAGTGTTTAGGTAAGAGAACACGCGTCATAGAGACGTCACTGTTGACAGTAACACGCTTACGTTAAAAGAAGAGTTCTTGCTTTCACTTTCTACTGGAAATCCCCAAGCCAATCTTTGGAATCTGTTTTCACTAAATGTTACAAAAACACCTTTTAGTCATTTGTGGAGGCAGGAGAATAGACTGCCAGTTATGTTGTTTCATTTCTGTTTTAGGATATCTCAGACCATCCTATCATTGGCATTCTTCAGTTAGAGCATTAGTCTGGACTGAGACAGAACATATGTCAAATTTTGAAGTGACTGTGAAATGATTGCTCATTGGAGTGTACTTCAAATTAACCTTGGAGCCCAAGCTCAGGAATGGTTATTCCCCAACACTTGTATTGAAGCCCAACACTAGTAATTACTTTAAACCAAGTACCCAATTATTATGTACCACAAATAAAATATCTAAATTGATAAAAATCTTTTTCTTCATAAATGCATATCAATCTTATATTTTTATTTCTTACATTTCTATAGATATTCAAGTTAATTACAGCATTTACATTATACCTCCAACAGTGACCTACTTCCTAGGTATTTGAACTTCCCCAGAAATATTTGACTCTAACTCAGTATGCATGCTCAGTGGCAGAGGATTGGGGAGGATAAACTGCCAGTTGTGGATTCATACTAAATGAAAGGCTAGGTCTTTTTTTTTTTTTTTTTTAAGTCCTTTTCACTTGTGGGCTTTAATACTCATCTAATTACAATGATTTCAAATTCTTTCAAGGCTAAAATTAAACTTGGCTTCCTGGATAGCCAAACGAATGACTATTCTTCTACACCACCCAACTACCATTTTATCTCAGGCTCACTTTGAGCATAAATTGGTTAAAAACAGTCATATTCTGAATGCTGAATCAAATAAAAAATATAAATTGAAGGAGCAGTGGAAATCCACTGTCATCCGATTAGAATAACAGCAGAACATTGTCATCTCCCTCCCCAGGAGAGTGAGAGAGGCAGGCGGTGGTCAGGGAATATAGCAACCGCTCAACAGGAGAGTGTTTGTGACAGCACTGAAGTCTAGCTGGACAGTGTATGCGGAGACAAGGGCAAAGATACTAGACACATGGTTCCAATGGAAAGCCAGATCAAAGTAAAAATGATGATCCAAAATCAACCTGCCAATCTATAGAAAGCCTGGCAAAAGAGACGAGACCTTGTCTGAAAGTGATAGAAACACAAGGTTGCTGTGAGAAAGGAGGTTTGAAGGAAGTGAGAAGCAGCGTGCAGAGATAGTGAGGGTTAGGCAGCTGGGGGAGGGGGGGCAGCAGGAGTGTAGATCTGTAACTTTAGAGGTAACGGGAGGATGGTAAGGGCTATAGAGAACACAATCATTACATTAGAGGACACAAAACCAGGAACTGGGTTTAAACAGGCTGTTGCATGTGGTTTTGAACAGACACTTTGGACCCGAAATTACTGAGTGTAAATCTTGGCCCTTCTATTATATCATACTTAGTAGGTGTGTGACATAAGACAATTTCCTTCAGCTTTGCAACTTTAATTTCCTCTTCTATAAAATTAGAACAATGATTAGGATGATTTTGAGGAATAAATTGGTTCATACATGCAACATATTCAAAGTCGATGTCAAGTAAGGAAAAAATAAAAATATGTTGGGGTTTCATCTTTTTTATTCAAAATTAGTATTTCTTAGGAGCCTGCAATATAATTTTTTAAGTAGCTTAATTTGTTGCTTAGAATATAGATGGGAAAATTGACAATGCTTTTAATCTACCAAAATGTAAACATATCGAAGAATAGGTTAAATATGGTAGACGAAATGCTAAAGCCTTAATAATTGTAAGGCAGGAAATGGGTATAAACACACAAGGGCATAAACAATAGAGAGGAAATAGCCCAGTAGGCTAGAAATCTCAGAAGAAAACATACCCCAAGTGGTAACTGACTTAGCAAGTGCCAGAAGCAGGGGCATAACTGTCTACAGAGGAGAACTTTAAAATGAATGAGCTCATTTCCATCACAAACCTACCTAGGGACTCTTGAATTGATGTCATCAGTTAAGAATTTAATTACACCATGGAATATTATGGAGCCTTAAAGAAACATGGAGACTTTACCTCTTTCATGTTTACATGGATAGAGCTGGAACATATTCTTCTTAGCAAAGTATCTCAAGAATGGAATAAAAAGTATCCAATGTACTCAGCCCTACTATGAAACTAATTTATAGCTTTCATATAAAAGCTATAACCCAATCATAACCTAAAAATATGGGGAAAGGGGAAAGGGAGGGGAGGGGAGAGAAAGGGTGGAGGGAGGGTAATTGGTGGGACCACACCTACGGTGCATCTTACAAGGGTACATGTGAAACTTAGTAAATGTAGAATATAAATGACTGAACTCAATAACTAAGACAATGCCATGAAAGCTATGATAACCAGTTTGATGAAAATATTTCAAATTGTATATAAAACCAGCACATTATACCCCACGATTGCATTAATGTACACAGCTATGATTTAATAAAAATAAATAAAAGAATTTAAGGATGAGGCATGGATATGACACATTATACAAAAAGCATTTTAAACCCTTAGATCCTGTCTCCATCCCTGCTCAATCAGGTAACTAACCCTCTGAACCACAATTGCTCAAGAGAAGGAGATTTGTTCTCCAGAAACATTAGACCAAACAGGGCTCTACTCTTAGGAACACAAGGAACAAATGTGAGCAACAAAGAAGATTCTCTCCCCTCATCCAATTGCTGAAACTAAAGCTTCCAGTCAGGAAGCCACAAGTTTCATTGCTGGAGAAAGTGAATAGGACTTAAAGAAGATGCCTATGGATAACAACATTGGAAGGCCACACAATAAAAGTGTCAGCTTGCCTCCCCATCTCAGAACTGTACCCTCTGTTTACCCTTAGTCAGGAACCCTCAGAAGACATGCTCATCCTATGCAACCATGCTCTTGGAGGTACAGTCCTTACCAAATAAGAATTAAAAAAAAAAAAAACCTGGAGCATTGGACCCTAAGAATAGTATTCAAATACTTTTTATAATTCTGGACATGAGTTTAGGTGTAATTAATGGTTGTAAACAACCCAGAAGAAAAAAAATATATTATCTACAAAGTATGTACAAAAAAGGATATATAAGAGAGCACTCTGACTGACTCAGCAATGAACCATATGTGCATAGTTATAACAAAGTAACTGCTCAGTTTATTAATACTAAACCTAAAGAATTGTGATCTAAACTAGTTGGAGGTTGGAGAGATAATAACTGAGTGTAACTACTAAGAGTCTGATGTTCTTTCTTAGTAGAAAGTACATAGAAAATATTTGAAATCGATACATTGAGAAATAGCCGTGGAATATATTCTTGTACCATACGGAGTCAGGTATCAACAGAAGCATCTCAAAGGATTTAAAGTAGGCGTTTCTGAGAATGGACTTTTGTGGGGGGAAAGGATTTAGGACAGAAATTATTTTTCACTATAGGCCTTGCAGATTTGTTGATTTCTTAAACTCTGTCTTATGTTTCCTCAATAAAAATTAAAATTAATTTAAAATGCAAATATCTTGTATGGAAGCAGACTTCTAATCTCTCTTCTTAAAATTAGATTAAGCATATTGTCATGAATTTCAGATAGCTTATGGGTGGTTTATTTTTATTTTGGTTGACTGTTACAATACAGTTTTTCTACAGTTATGCCCTACTCGTTGGCTGTCAGCCTCTAATGGAAATACTCAAAACTTGGTTTTGTGTTGCCACGCCCTGTCTATCCTCAGGAAGAGAAGCTTAGTTCAATGATATTTACCATTGGGATCAAAAAGTAGTTTTTGCTCTTACAATAATTAATTGAAAAAGAAACATAAAAGATAAGATAAAATTAGGTTAAGTATGTAAGACCTGAAAAGCATTTTCAGATTTAAGAAAAAGAAAAATACTTTTATAAATACTTTTCCAAAATAGCAAAATAATTATGTAGTAATATAACTTGTCATACACATCAATTAAGATCATTTAAGTCAAATGTGTCTTTTGTGTAGGATTAAACCTGACCCTATATACCTTTTGTGGTACATATGCATTTGATTGAAACTAATAATATTTTAGAGCCCTACTGCTATATAAAACTCATGATGTGAAACTGAGGGAAAAAAAAAAACAGAAAAATGTTATACTTTGGAAATGGTGAAGGCATTGATTAATTGCTAGAAAAAGAAACATATCAAAGCTTTAGATTTCCTCAGTAAAGTTTTAAAGGTCTAACATTGTGCTATTTTAGAGACTCCTAATTTAGAAAGCTCAAATAACGTCTATTTTTTAAAAAATGGGATCTCTCTCCAGTCATAGGAAATGTACCACTAGAACTATGTAATCAATGTGGAGCAGATGGTGGAGCAATTATCTGCTGTATTTGGGCACCACCATTGGCCAGTTTACAGAGTGTGGGCCAGGAAGCGCATTCTGTGTTTTCAGCCTGTTTTCTGGTTGTGATGGATAGTGTTGCTTAATGAAAATCTTTGTATTAATTTAGTTTCCATTCTACAAGCCTAATCTAAATAAGCATGTCTCTCTGTCTCTCTTTCTGTGGGGGTGTGTGTGTTTGTATTTTTCTTTCTTTCTTTCTCTAACTCCAGTTGGAGTTATATAGTGATGATTTTAGGAATCTAGTAGTTTGAGCTGTGATTTTTTTTTAATATCAGCATGATTTGTTATTAGTAATTCCTTGAGGAAACAGCTACTCCCCTATGCCAATATATCCACCTGTGAGTATCTTATTTATTTTAAATCATTGGCATAGTTCACAGTTCAGAGAAGACACTATTTTTTGAGTACTATTTCAGAATTATGTATAAGAATAAATGATATCATCCTAAGTAACATGTATATTATTTTTTAATTACAGTTGAAAATCAGCTATTAATCTCATATTGATTTCAAGCTTTTGTTTTTGCTTTTAAAGATTTAATCTTTTTAAAGTAGTTTTAGGTTTACAGCAGAATGGAAAGGATGGTACAGAGATTTCCAGTGTACCCTATGGCCCCACACATGCCTGGCCTCCCTCATTACCAACATCTCCCATCAGAGTGTTACATTAGTTACAACTGATAAACCTACACTGACAATCGTCATCATCCAAAGTCCATAGTTTACCATGGAATTCACTATTGGTGATACACATTCTATGGATTTTGATCATAATGACATGCAAATAGCATTACAATATCATATAGAGTATTTTTACCTGTGCTCTAACTGTTCATCCCTCTGTCCGCCTCATCCCGGGTAACACTAAGCTTTTCACTATCTCCCTGGTTTTGCCTTTCTCGGCCTGTCATAGAGTTGAAGTCATACAGTATACAGTCTTTTCAGATTGGCTTCTTTCCGTGAGTAATATGCATTCAAGTTTATCATGGCTTGACAGCTCATTTCTGTTTAGCACTCAATAATATCTCATTCTCTGGATGCACCACGGTTGTGTTTTTTTTTTTTTTTTTTTTTTTAAAATACATACTGAAGAATATATTAGTTGCTTCCACGTTTTGGCAGCTAGGGTAAAGCTGCTATAAACATGCTTGTACAGGTTGTTATGTGGACATAAATGCTCAACCTTTGGGGGTACATAGCAGAGAGCATGATTTCTGGATCACTGGTAAGATGATGTTTCTTTTCTAAGATACCTCCAAACTATCAACAAAGTAGCTGTACCGTTCTACATCATCTCCACCAGTAAATGAGAGTTCCCGTTGCTCCACGTCCTCACCAGCATTTGGTGTTATCAGTTTTCTGGTGTGTAGCATTACCTCCTTGCTGTTTTAATTTGCATTTCCCTGATGACATATAATATTTAGCATTTTTTCATATGTTCATTTACCACCTGTCTATCTTCTTTGGTGAGGTGCTTATTAAGGTATGTGCCCCATTTTTCAATCAGGCTGTTTTCTTGTTGAGTTTTAAGAATTCTTTGTATATTTTGGATAATAGTCTTTTATCATATATGTCTTTTAAAAATATTTTGTCCCAGGCTGTGGTTTATCTAATATAATTTTTAGTTTTCATGAAGTCCTCCAGTTTGTTTTTGAAAACATTATCATATTTAATATCTTCACTTATCAACTATTTGTCTCTACAGGAGCTAATAGAATTCTTTAGGCACATTGCATATCTCTAGTTTTAGAACATTTTATACCTCTCTGATAATAATCAAATACTTTTAGTTGTAAATATTATAAATGACTATCCAGAAATAATGCTGTACCTATTATATGATTAATATTTTAAAACTTTTTAACATTTTGTTTTTTAAAATGATTTCTTCATTTTATAAATAGCTGAAATACATTTTTTAGTATTCAGGACACTTTATAGAATCATATCAAGATCTTTTGAGTATGTACAAAACTTTCATAGAAAGTTAAAATATATCAATCTAGATAAAATGGCAGCTTCCTAAGCTATTTGTAAAGATACTGGGATTATTAGGGAAGCCTTATAAAAATGATATATGCTTCTAATTTAAGAGATATAGCAATTTTATTCTATTTAATTTAATAAAGAAAATTGAAAGTAACTTTTTCTGGGATGATTCTTTTTAGAGAGTATATACTGCAGTATGAATGCCAGTTAGATATAATAATCATCATTGTATCTACCTAATGCAAAGAGACTTGAGATTATGTAAATTTTTCCATTTTCTGATGCATATTTCTTGTCACATAGGTGTCCATACTCTTTCTGTTCCTTTGTAACTGTAATCCCCACTGCACCCCCACCTTCCATGTATTATTCTTGAGATATTTTGCATTGTATATCTCCACTGTAAATCAAAGAGCCTACAAACTGACAGTATGTTTAACAAATAATTACACTGAAGCTTTGATAAAATCAGATGTAAGAGTCTTTTAGGAGATAAGAGCACGGAATAAGCTAGATCACCAAATGGAAAAACAGTACATAGCAAAAGGGAAAGCATTGTTTTTGTGGCTTAAAATGTGATTTGCTTTTTTTTAAATTTTCTTCACTAATGCAAAACTTGACTCTGAATCACATATGTGGAAATTTTTTATAAAGTTAATTTTTTTTTAATGCCAAGTGTCTATGCCCCTCCAGTAACGTCATCTTGATCTCCATTTGGGTTGTTCTCCTTGTGCCTACCCAGTTGTGGTGGTGGACACGCTCACTGCTGGCCTGGCCAATCACACACTTCCACTTGCAGTTACAGTAATTGGTTCAAGGATAAGTACATGATCCCAGCTAGCCAAAGAGAAACTATTTTACCCAATCTGAAAGTGCTAGACAAGAGGCATTCTTTCCTCTGTGCCTGGACGGGCAGGAAACACCAAGCAGAAGGAACCTGCCTATGATTTCACACTTCAGAAAGCAGAACTGAAGTAGACCTTTAATTTGATACTACACTCCCATTACTAGGTATCTACCCAAAAGAAAAAAAAAAGTCATTTTCCCATACGGACATATACACTCAAGTTTTTATAGCAGCCCAATTTACAATTGCAAAGATGTGGAAACAACCCAAGTGCCCTTCAGCACATGAATGGATTAATAAACTGAGGTATCTGTACACCATGGAATTCTATCCAGCCATAAAAAGATGGAAATTTTGTATCCTTTGTTACAACTTGAATGGATTTGGAAAACACTCTCCTAAGTATGGCAAGAATGTAAAAACAAGGGGCACATGTACTCAATACTAATTCAAAACTTGTAGATGAACAACAATGTGTTCACATGAGGGAAAAATTAAATCTAAGAATGGATAAAGGGGAAGGGGGCGTCAGCAGGTTCAGTCCCAGTGAGAACAATGTGCAGGTGCACGGCACATTTTCTAGGGAAAGGGCATGACTACAACCTGGACTTTACCTCACAAATGCAAGCAGTATGACCTAGCTGTGTAGACCCTCCTGTTAAACGGAAATAGCAAAGAAAAGCAAGGAGAACTGAGAGACAATGAGAGAGGGCACTGATATCATTCCACATTTCTTAGAGTCTACCTATACTTCTGTGTTATAAACATATTGTCTACAGCTTGATAGCAAAAACGCATTGAATCTAAGCGAAATGACAGACCAAGAAGTGAAGAGTGGGAAAATGTGATGGAGAATGTTTGAACAAAGAACAAATTTATCACATGTTGTTCTAAATTTTCCATGAGATACAAAGCCAGGTCATCAGAATACAATTTACTAGAATGTTATTTTAGATTTCTGATAAGATGCCTTCATAGAATTATGAGTTAATGTAAATCCACGTAGCACTTCATGTAGGAGCCAAATTAGCTTGACTTTCTGGCATAAATGCTTTTGTTTGCCCTCAGGCCCTTGGATACAGAAGATTTTCCACACAGTCTTGAGTTGGCATCCTTCTTCTAAACTAGCTCTGTTATTTTGATGTCGGCCCTTCACTGCTCTATAATTCAGTGTCTTCCTCTATAAAATGAAAATGATAATGTTTCCTTCACTTACGATTGTCACAATCAAACCATTTCAAATCATTTTGAAGGTGATATATCCACCAAGTGTTAGGTCTGTGGGTCTTATGTAATGGATTGTGAAAGATTTGGAATTTAGATATAATATCTTTATGATTTTAAAGAGTTCAATGATTTTTTTTTAAATCAGTAATTACACTATATGTAAGCTGATTATTTTAGCAACATCATATTCATACAAAGCTCTCATATTTGTTATTCTAGGCATATTTTTCCCCTCTTGGGGGGAGGATATCCATCTTGGCTATAATTATTTTATCACATATTTGCATCTTTTTTTGTACTATAACTACGAAAGGTGCAGTGATGCCGATTTTCCACTTAACCCCTTTTACCCAACATATGATGTTGTCCTGGAGTAGGAGAGGTTGACGTTCTAAAAATAAAGATGCAATTATTGATAATTCACCACCTCCACATTAACTAACAGAAGCTGACAGTATTTTCTTCCCCACAGGCAAACCTCCACATTTAGGAGCAAGGAATGCTTTATAGTGAAATCACTTCTGACGCTGATACACCTTGAGAGAAAATCTCCCCAAATAGTAGAACCCCGAGTTTTAGACTCATACAAGGTAGTAAATGCTCTATGGTTTAAATAGTCAAAACTGAGAAATAATAAGAATAGTTTTATTGCTTTGTAAGAAGATGAAAATGATTCCTTTTCCTACTCATGAACAATAGGGAAGAACATATACTTGGCCCTAGCTTATCTGATTCCCAGAGCTGAACCAAAACTTGAGTTTTCTTTGCCAACAGCTAAAGCTTTTCTGAAATGTTTTCAAAGCTCCAGACGCGTGGGGTGCCTGAATAAATATTATCCCAACACTGATCAGCTGCATAGGTGAAGCCCACATTAGGAAACATGTCTACAAGGATTTCTTAATGAAGCAGGTGGCTGTTGATATTCTAAATAGATTCAATAATTAGTTGGAACATTTTTAGGACTTTGGGTACATCTCACAAGGGGTTTCTGTAATATTCAGAAGACAGCTCATGTAGGAAAGCACCTGTTCAGGAAGACATTCGTTCATGGTCACCTAATAGGGGGAAAGTATTGTAAAAAATGCATATGCTAAGGCTAATAATAGTTCTGTTCCTACCAAGGAAGACTTAAGTTTTTGGATTTATTCATTGACTATACTTTAGGAATTTCTTGAGTCTCAGAGAACTGCCTTCCTAAGCAAGATATGGATTTCATGTGAAGGACAGAAAAGGATTATAGTCAGCCACACACATCTGCAGGTTCCACAACGGCAAGTTCAATCAATGGCACATCAAGGATATACAAAATATTTAAAAAATGACAGTACAATAATTTAAAAAGTATCAAAAAACCAACTATTTACATGGTATTTACATTGTATTAGGTTTGTAAGTAATCTAGAGCTGATTTAAAGTATAAAGGAAGATATGCATAGGTTATATGAAAATAGCGTCTATTTTATATAAGAACATTAAACATCTATAGATTTTGGTATCCACTGGTGGTAGTAGCCCTGGAACCAGGCCCTTTTTGGATACTGAGGGATGATTTATATTCATTTAAAACTGTTTAGGGAAAACTTATAAAACATGCCTTGTGGAGAAAAATTCACTTGCTTAGTAAATAACATTCCATAGTAAGTTTAAGTAATGGTAGATTTTATCCCCAACCTTTTAGTCTATTGTCTGCATTAAGCATATTATGTAGTATGTTATGTATTCTGAATAAGGTAAACCTATTGATTAAAGTTCTGATCTTATGTAAGGTGTTGGAGCTTTCTCTGCTCTCTCTGTTATTACTTTTATGACATGAGCTTCTACAAAGAAAATTACAATTTATCTATTTTATAGTCTATACAGTAAACCTCCATAGTTGACCCCTTCCCTACATTGACCATCTCATTAAGTTGACCTAATTTTCATAGACAGGTCAGGCACCACACATATCTATCAGTGGAAGACGCCTAATTCCTTACGTTGATCCTCTCTATATGTCAATAGCTTATCACAGTTCCTTGGGTGATCAATTTACCAAGGTTCTACTGTATTTATACTTTGACACCAATTAATCTTTGTTCAAAGAGTATTACCTACAAGAGAAAAGTTAGGAAGCTTTAGTAAGAATATACATAGTAAATATTTGAAAAGTCTACATATTGCTGCTAGCACTTAGTCAAGTTAAATTCCCAAGTCATTTTTTTCTGAAATGTATTGTATTGATCAGCAGTAGGGTATAAAATAAACTAAATCACATTTCACATCTCCTTCAATGGTGTTTTTGAAATTCTGAGTAATGACCCAGGTTGAGCCATTAATGCAAATCCTCAAAACTTAAGTAGTTTCTTGATACTTTTCATTTTGAGGCATCTTTCAAAGAAACAACAGATGCCTCTCCACATGCATTCAAAAAAAATCAATAAAATTAATCAATAACGCTCTCCACAGGTAATAAATGCTCAGAAGCATTTCTGCCTATCTATATTGATCGAGAGAATTGCTTCAAATAGGTTCTGATGTGTATAAAAATCATTTCCTTATTGATCAAAGCTCTCTTCCCCTCTCTGATATGTTATTTCATATATATCTCACAATTGTTTTCATCTCCATTCTTATATATTTGTGATAAATAAATTCTTGTGGTCTGTGTGTGACATTTGAATGAAATATAAAATGGGTGTTTTTTTTACCCTTTGGGAGAACATATGGCTGAGAATTTGATCAAATCATGACTAATCATGAGAACTTACTGAAATTATTTTAATGAAAAATATAATGATGTATTTCATTCACATTTTCATTATTTATAATAAGCTTAAAAGTTTTATGTTGGCTTCTATATCTCAGGATGAAACTCCGTTCACATAGACACATATATCTAATCCAGAATGACACTATTACTGATGAAATAAATAATAGACAAGTGAATAGTTGTCGTCAATTACTGATTCAATATAGATGGAAAATTATATTTTTGTAATATGTTCAAACATACTTCGAACTTTGTAATCTTTTTGCTAGTGTATGTATCCAACATATAGACATAAGGTACTAAGAAAAGTACATATTCCACATTTTATAAACAAAAAATTTAAAATTTGAAAATATCACATTTATCAAGGAGTGAATTCCTTTCAACCAACCAAAATACATATCCACAGTTACCTTCACTAATAGCACCTGATAACTAGAGCTTCATTGGGAAAATTCTACTAGAAAAATCAAAGAGTTCTCCAAAGATGCTCAACTCCTTACTCTTGATACATTAACTAGTGTTGTGAATTGTTCCTTTATGAAAAAAAAAAAAATCAAAAATTGTTAGCATGATGTTGTAAATATCATAACTGATGCCACCTATGTTCCTTATTTGGGTGTTCCATTACAAAATGACATCATTTTGGACAGAAAATACACTACCCTTATCAGTGCTGCTGAACCACTATCTTCCTAAAACTTGGCTTTATTAAAAGTTATCATGCATCTCAGTGACTTTCATTTGGAAGTTCAGAGAATAAAAATTGTCATATTGATGAATAATTGTATTCAAAAACATTATTTGGGTACAGCCAATGGGATGTTTATCAATGGTAAAACATAAGCATCAGAGTGATAACAGATTCTGGTTTATTTCTCCTACATCAAAAATGAAATGATAATTTATATAACATTTTAACATAAAAATACTTTCTGGAGATATGGAGGTATCTTTTCTACTCACTAAGGCACCTTGGAATCCTGGATACATTGGATAGGCTCCTGGAGCTCTGAAAGATTAATATAATATACTTATTCTCAACAAACGTGTCTGACAGCCAGATTCTTAGAGTCAATACAGGCCATCAGGGGACCATGGAAATGAAATTTCTGAAATATTTCCTATATCTAAATGTATTTTAGTATTCTTGGAAGCAAGAATATATTCAACTGAAAACTAGCACTGCATACCCAAGAGTCATGTTGCATTTTAATGAGGGCAGCTTAATCAAAGAGGGAGAAATGTCACAGAGCAAATCAAAAATGTTCATTCAGAGGCATGAGGACATTCCAGAGAGGGTACGAGCACGAGCTTATGGAGCTCAAATCCTGACTTCAGTACTTACAAACCATATGGCCTTGGAGAAATTAACTCTCCTCTCTCTAAACATTACTTTCCTCCACTACTGAACAAGGTATATGCTAGCTAGAACTGTATAATAAAAATATAATCTGAATCACATATGTAATATTAAATTTTCTAATAGCCACATTTTTGAAGAACAGGTAAAATCAATATATTTATATGAACATATAAATTTAAAACATATACTAAAATCTACTTAATATAACAAAAAGTATCATCACAACATGGCAATCAGTATAAAAATTATTGTCTTTGAATTCCATGAGTATTTTACAATTACAGCACAGAGTAATGTAACTGAAAAAAAAAATGCCTCAGGAATTCATAGAGGTAGATTTAAAAGTAAAGAAATTGTAACAAAAAACAATCACTTGAGAGCCATTTCAGTGGTCCTGGTATCTAAAGGAAGGAGTTTAACTGACATATTGTGGATATAACAGTTGGAAATAAATGGGTGAATTATAGATAATTAAAGAAAAATGGATAAAACTTGGGTTGAGTAGAAAAAGAGAAAAAGTGAGACAGTTTGGAGTTTGGAAAACAGAGAGAATGATATTCATAACAGAGATTGGAGACCCAGGGAGGTAATGTGACAGGAGATGTGGTAAGGTACAGAGATGAGCTTTCTAGTTATCAAATGAAGTTTCTAGTACATATTGTGGTTATTATGTGTGTATTTAATGACTTTCACAAGAACATAAATGTTTTGGTTTCAGATATTCAGAAAGTAGAATCAACATTGAATAAGACAATTATGAGATTAACATGAGCATTAAATTTCAGAGTATATTTACCTAGGGAATTCAGTGGCATTCAGAGAGAAGCCCCCAGTGTGACATTTATCTGAGTCTTAATTTATGAAATTCCAAAGCCTTTATTTGTGGTAAAATGACATTTACACTAGAGTATTTATTGAAGCTCAATTCACAATTGCCAGGATGTGGAATCAACCCAAATGCCCCTCAACCCACGGATGCATTAACAGACTGTGGTATATGTTACTATTCAGCCGCAAGAAAAAAATGGAGACTTTACAGATTTTGTGTTTACTTGAATGTAGCTGAAACACATTCTTCTTAGTAAAGTATGGGGGAGGAGGAATATCCAGTGTAGGGCTCGGCACCTGTAGCTCAGCAGCTAGGGCGCCAACCACATACACCAGAGTTGGCGGGTTCAAACCCAGCCAAGGCCTGCCAAACAACAATGACAACTACAACAATAACAACAACAAAACAGCTGGGTGTAGTGGTGGGCACCTTTAGTCCCAGCTACTTGGGAGGCTTGGCACTCCTGTGGCTTAAGCCCAGGAGTTGGAGGTTTCTGTGAGCTGTGATGCCATAGCACTCTACCAAGGGTGACATAGTAAGACTCTGTCTCAAAAAAAAAAAAAAAGCACCCAATGTACTCAATGCTAATATGAAACCAATATATAAGCAAACTACACATTATATGAAAGAAAAACACAAGTATAGACTAGCGAGGGGGAAGAGAGAGGAGGAAGGATGATTGGCAGGATCTCACCCAAGGTGCACAGTGTGAGGGTGCTCAGCATGCCCCCTGGGTGAAGAGCTCAACTACAACTTGAACTTTGCCTTAGAAAGGAAAACAGTAACAATATAATCTAAACATTTGTACCCTCATATCAATCTGAACAAATAAAAAAGGAGCAAAACTTTTTTAATGTGAAGTAATAAAGATTTTGATTCAAATCCCAGCTTGACCTTCTCAGAGTCTCATTCTTCATTTGCTAAAGGAGAAGTATCTATCTCCTCACACAGTTGAGTGAAGAGCATGTGAGTAAAATGTGAAGCTCTAGACATTCAAAAAATTGTGGTAATTATTAGCTTGTTCCGGTAGACCTGGAAGACAAAAAAATGAAGGACCTCATATCCTTTCTATGTATCATAAGGGTCTTCGAACTCCTATTTATAATACACTGTTAACTCTTCACGGAGCAAGAATGTATCAGGCAATGATTATCTCCAGTACCATGATTGTAAAAAATATTGCAAAACCACTGTAGGATGGCTATTCTTAACAAAAGCATACCATACCGTCAAATAGATAGAAGGGAGATATTAAACACTCCCAACACAAAGAAATGATAGACGTTTGAGATAGTTATGCTAATCATCCTGATATGATCACTGTACATTGAATGCATCAAAACATCATTGTGTATCCCATAATATGCATAATTATTGGCAATAAAAACTAAAACCCTTTTAAAATATTGGAATAAGTAGCATGCAAAACTCTTTAAGAAAGATTTGCCTAGATGAGAAAGCAGAAAATACTGAAAAGTTTAAGAAACTCTCAGCTAAGACTACTTTCAGGGATCACTTCTATAGTTCATTACTAGAGAAATTTCCCTGAATGTCTAGAGCACCGGAATCCAGGAGGAGGAGACACACATGACGTTCTCTCCTGAGCGTGAAGCCAACTCTTGGGGTTGCTCTGCTGCCACTGCCACCTGCAACTGATGGTGGTTCTTTTCTCCCTTTGCGGGTGGCTCTTTTCTCCCTTAAGAGGGCAAGGACACAATGTGAGTGGTTTCAGTTTAATAAAGGAAAGAAAAGGAAACTTTTGGCTCTTCTAGGTATATGCAAATAGAAAAATTGAATTTTCACACATGTATGTATCTAAATTTACTTTGAAATTATTTAGTTTGAAAAGTGGCAATATTTTATTGGTACATTTCATTAGTTTCTAATTTATGTTAGTTTATCCAAAGTGATTATTACACACAGATAAAAAGTTTACCACTTAGGGCGGCGCCTGTGGCTCAAAGGAGTAGTGCACTGGCCCCATATGCTGGAGGTGGCGGGTTCAAGCCCAGCCCTGGTCAGAAACTGCAAAAAAAAAAAAAAAAGTTTACCACTTAATTTATCATGGGTTAATTTATTCTGTAAATCTCTCCAAGGGATCTTTTGCTAATGCTTAAATTAGTAAGTACATTCAAATAAACTACTTTGCCCAAGATATTAATGCATCTATTTTTTTTCTTATAAAAACAACATATAAAGAAGCTACTTTGTCTTGAGAAAGTTATGTATTTATTTGGAACCAAACTTTGAGAGGCCACTAATTTATAAGTGGTAATGTGTTCATTTAATAGCAGAGCAATGTTTTTCTTCTAAACCAAACGGAGTTGGCAAATTCATCCAATAGAGGGAAATGGACCCTATTGGTCAACAGAAAAGATATTGATTAATCTAAAAATATTCTGAAATCTTGGAAAATAAAAATAAGCATTGATTATTTAGAGACATATGAGCAAAGAGATAGTCATAATCACTTTATTGTCGGTATGTACTGAATTATGTACGTAAAAAGATCGCAATTACAAAATTAAATCAATCTTTCCTCCATTTATTTTCTTTCTTTATTTATTTTCATTCTGTGTAAAGTTTAGGTGTCTAATAACCTGAATGTTAATAAAGAAAAGGAGAAGCAAGACATTTTTTAAATGGCTAATCTTTAAATATTTATATGTATTTTACTAAAAATAACCTTATAAACCAATTTTGACTACATTTATTTTTAATCAATATCGATAAACTATATTACTATATGTTTTTAATCATATATTTTCATATGAGATTTTTATGGAAAGTTTTCATTCATAAATTAGTATAATTGTTCTTGTTAAAATACTATGCCTGATAACATTTTAAGTAAACTATTCAAAAATTTCATGTTACAAGATAAATATTTTGGTATATGTATATATATATATATATTTTTTTTTTTTTTTTTTTTTGGCCGGGGCTGTGTTTGAACCCACCACCTCCGGCATATTGGGCCGGTGTTGCACTCCTTTGAGCCACAGGCACCTCCCCTTTGATTATATATATTTTTTAACAATTTAATAAAATATTTAAAGTGAAAATAGACATAATTTATAATTTGTGTTTTATTTCACATTTTTAAAGAGACATTTTAATATGAATATTAGTACAAGTTTTACATAAATACTCACTATTTTTTTTCTTTTTTGAGACAGAGTTTCACTCCATCACCTATGGTAGAGTGCTGTAGTGTCATAGCTCATGATGACCCCAAGCTCTTGTGCTCAAGAGATCTTCTTGCCTCTGAATCTCCAATAGTTGGGACTATAGGCACCCTCCACAATGGCTGACAAGTTTGTGTATTTTTAGTAGAGATGGGAATTTTGCTCTTGCTCAGACTGGTCTTGAACTCATGAGCTCAAACAATCCACCCACATCGGCCTCGTAGAGTGCTGGGATTACTGGAGTGAGCCACTGTGCCCAACCACTGTTTAAAATTTTATTCCCACCATATTTTCATTCCACTGACCAAGTTTTACTGTAACTGAATCCTCTACTCTTTCTAAATTTATTGTTAGGAATCTGGCATTCAGATACCACAAGATTTGAACTGTGGCTTGTTTTTCGTTGCCAACCCAGAATATTTTGAAAAATACACATGTACTTGTCCACAAATACTTCATTTTCTCTATAAATACTCCACTTTCTAGAGATATTACCAGTAATCATACTGTGTTGTTTATATTTTTGAGAGTGCCACCTCATTCATGAACCAACTAGACACCAATGTATTAATGCGTCAGTTGGCCATCCTGGCAAGTAATTTTTAGAATCTTGTAACCTATAAGAAGAGTTCAGCATCTCTGTTTCTAGCAAAATTAATTTTTAAGTCATATATTATATGCCTTGTAACAATCTAATATTCTTTAAATAAAGTCCAACATGATTATAAATTTACATTCATTTTAGGAATTAGTTATGATACATATATACAATCTTTTCATATTCTGAAAATGAGTTCAGATGAACCTGAAAAACCTCACTATAAATTGGCTGACTCAAATCTGTTCCATCAAAGACAAATTTTTGAAATACCTGAGGCATGGTTCTGCTGAATCATACAGTCCTATCACTAGGTTCCAATATTACCATTCTTTCTATCGGATTGAACAAACTTTCAGAAATTACCAAAAACCTTCATAAATATATTTTCAATTATGATTTTTATAGATTTGAATAATGAACTAAAACTAAATCTTTTCATTTTCTTTCATGGGTTTTGGTTTCATTTAGTGTCATTTGGATTCAAAAATAGAACATAATATTAACCCCCTTCCCAGGTGCTGTACAAAGACTACACAGAAAAAGTTATTTGTTTGATTCTCAGGGAAGTCACAAACAGCAATCGCCTATAGACTGAGGCTGGGAGTGAAATCTATAGGTAATGCCTCTGTCAGCAAAGACTTAGTAGAAGAGAGTTTGTAATAAATATTCACATCTGCTGCTTTGGACACTCTAATCCATCCTAAGGATTTTTGCTGTGTCAGGCTTTGTTCTAGATGAAGAAGCCCAATAGTTATAAACATTTGCAAACAGGCCATATTTGTCACAGTTAGCTTTAGTTTTATAATTTTGTTTAGAGATATTCATGATAATTGGGGGTAAAATTTGTGATGAAATATTTCTGTTTATGATGGTATCATTCTAGGATTCTTATTATGAAATGCACCAGTTCTATTTTCACAATATATCACTGACCTGAAAATCTGTCAAGAAGGCATCAGTGCTATGCTGAATAAAGAGAACATAATGGCTAAAAGCCCAGACTCCAGATTCAGAGTGCCTATGATTAAATGCTATCTCCCTCCATACCCACGATGGCAATGTGAGCAAGTTGCTCACCCTTTCCAAGTCTTTATTTCTTCATCTTTATAATGGAGTTAATAATACATTTTATCATTAGATTGTTGTAAGGATTATATGGAATTATCCACATCAAGCACTAAATATGGTATCTAGTGCATTGAAAGAATTTAATACATTATAAATATTATTACTGTAATGATAATATGCCCTCTAAATGTAATTAGATAATCCCATGGATAATACCAATGTCATACTTATTTACCCTAAGTACTGACCTAGATAAACATATTCTATTGTTTTTACTTTTTTATGACCCCTGATGGTTTATTACTGGATTTCTTTAATGAAGGTATTAATTAAATGTGAATTCTTAATTTGTTTTCACTCTAAAGAAATGGTTAACTACAAAGTATATGGTATGAAAATTTTGAAAATTCTCTGTCCTATATTTAGCTGTCTTATGTAACAAAAGTATAACTTAACAGAATTTTGAATTTTAAGTTAGAGTAAAAAAGCCCAAGTCATTTTGAAATGGAGGTATTATTGCCACTTCAACTCTAAAGAACATGTGTTAAGTTTATGAATTTCACAATTTTTAAAGCAGAAATGTATATTATTATGTAATGGTTCTAAGCAATGATTTAGCATAATTATAATAAACAAGTCTAAAGTATAGCATAATGCAAATTTTAAAATATAAATTGTCCGTGAGGGATATCTCTCTCTGTTGCGTGACCGGAGACGTGAACGAACAGCAGTATGCTTGATGTAGGATATGTTTATTTCTAAAAATTATCCTACACTCTCTATGTGTATCTTTGCTATAAATAAGTTTTGAAAACTATGCCTTTCAAAACTTTTAAATATATAATTCATTTGGAAAAAGAGTTGTGTTGCTTAGTTGCTTTTAATTTCATCTCAAAATGATTTATTGGTCACAAATATAAAGAGAATGGTATAGGGCATTTGACAACCTCTGATATATAATAGAGCATTAGGTTTATTTCCCCTTTTTCTAATCTAATCTATGGTGTGTCTTAATATTGATTCCAATTGTTTCCTTTACCAAGAGGACATAGTTTAATGATTGATACCTAACATAAAATGGTAGTCCGTAGAATCACAATTAAAACAAAACAGAATGTTCTATTGCTTGTAAACTGAATGCTGGAAGTAAAACGTTGCTATCTCTCTCTCTCTCTGTCTCTCTCTCTCTCTGGGGGGGGGGGGGGGGGGGGGGGGGGGGGGGGGGGGGGGGGGGGGGGGGGG